>WOVY01010910.1:0-103040 GCA_013436015.1 Rhipicephalus annulatus | reverse complement strand
CGGCCCAAATAGCACTTTAGTACAGTTCATTTCTAATACATCGGGCTCTGTTATATCTACCCCTTTCTCCGCTCTTCCGTTGTGTGTATAAACCTGCTGGCTACTGCGACCTGCAGGACTCGTCTTTATACGTTCGCCTTGAAGAATTCGTTTCTGCCTCCAGATGTTCTTCAACTTTTTGGTGGTTTAGCGCCATCAAAAGGTCATGCTGACAGAATATGCCGAATCTTCCGGTCGGAGGCCTGGCGACAAGTGCGGTTCTACTCGGACTGCCTATATGCTGCAAGCATGGGAAATGCATCGCGAAACAGTGCTCTGAGGGCCTACCGCAGAGACCTGGGTATTGCATCCCGGACAGCGGATTTTCTTTGGAAGATGATATTTGCCAACCTGCCAAGAAGAAAGAAGCAAACATGCCAATCTGGACAAGAAGTTGTGACTCTAGGGAACGCAAGCATCCCTCCTGGAGTAAAAAGCGCATTGGAAAAGGGCCCAAAATTTTGCGAGCCACCAAAATTGGACCAAGTAGAGCTTTTGAGCTTAGTAAGGAGCACGGCGGCACGAGCCTCTGTTGATAATAGAGACAGGTGCATTCAAGAAGGCGTGGATTGTTTGTTGCCAACAAAGCAAACCGGAACATCACGTCAACCTTCCGTGATTAAGTCGCTACGCGCTGCAGATCTCAAGCTCCTTCAGGCGGGACAAAGAAGGCGGTTTTGTCCTTGCCCCGACAACCGTCTACAAAGAAAAGGCGGACGCTGCTGTCACCGAAAACTTCCAAGTCGCGAATGTAAAACCTTCCAAGGTCAAGGCAACAGCTAGCAAACTTTGTGAAGAGGCTGGCCTTCAAAACTGGCGTCGTCAGTGAGAGCAGCGAAGGGTGTGAACCTTTCAGTGTTCTTTTCAGCAAAGACGCACAAGCCGGAAGTTCCCTTCCGCGTCATTGTCTCGGAACAGGGCACATGGCAGCGCCTGGTGGGAAGGTACCTCCAGCGTTCCCTATCTGTCCTTCCTGTGGAAGACCCTTGCCTCATCAGAAAGCCACAAATAGTATCCGAATTTCTTCAACAAGAGTGCCCTTCAGGAGTGAGCTTCTTTTCTGTGGACGTAAAAGACTTATACTATTCCCTGCCGATGGACCAGGTGTGCGCAGAGGTGAGCGACTGCATAGACCGCTATGGGAACGTCAAATTTCAGGACTCGTGCGGAATTAGCGTCAGAAACTTTTTAGAAATGTTGACCTTTTATTTACGTTCTACATTTATAAAGCATGATGACAAACTTTATATTCAAAAAGAAGGTGTTTGCATAGGTTCCTGTCTCGCCCCGATCCTAAGTGACATTCTTTTAGCCAAATATGACAGATCTCTCATTAATTGCCTGCAACTGACGAGCGCTGTGAAAGTGTTTAGATTTGTTGATGACTTCTTGATTTTGTACCGGTCCAACCACCCTGAAGCTCAGCAACGTGCTGATCAAATTGTTGATGTGTTTCGCGCTTGCTTGGGCTCACTGCAACTAACCACTGAATTCCCCATTGCTAACAAACTCCGGTTCCTTGACATTGAAGTTTTTTTGTCCGACCACGTGTGCTGGCAGTATGCCCCCCGCTCCAAAAAAAGTTTGCTACCCTACAGTTCTGCGCATTCGAACTTGTAAAGCGAGCGATTGCAAAATCCTGTCTAAAGGCGGCCCTGATGCGATCTTGCCATCACACATTGTGTACTAGTTTTGAGTCACAGGTGCGCAGACTGCGCAAGGCAGGATACCCGGATAACATACTGTGTTCCATAGCTGAAAGTATCTTAAAAGACATCAAACAGCTAACCGAACCGACTAGTGGTCAAGACAAAAGTTCTTTTTCAAGAACAGCAGTCATTCCTTACTTGCATAAGGTGTCACATTGTTTAAAAAAGGTAGCACAAAAAGCTGGAATCAGAGTTGTTTTTTCAGCCAGAAATAAGTTCTCTAGTATGTGCCTTCAGGTGAACAGAGAGGACAGAGGGCCTCGCGTGTGTGATAAAAAACACGCAATCAAGTTTGTTGAATGTTGTTTTTGTGCCATTTATGAAATCCCCCTCTCTTGCGGCCGCTGTTACATCGGGCATTCTGGCCGCTGTATAAATGACCGCCTCAGGGAACACCGCAATCTAATGCGGGGTTCTGTTGGCAGCCACTTAGCTGCGCACAGCTCCATTTGTGGATGCCATGCATTGTTTGAAAAATGCAAGATACTTCGACGCTACAGAGATAAAAGGACACGTGAGATTTATGAGGCATTCTGCATAATCAAGAAAGGCGATATGTGTGTCAGTGCACCTTCGATAACGCTCCTCACCAGGGAATTGGCGTATTTGACAAGCGAATGATTGCGCAATCACAGTTTTTTGTTATACGCATACAATCATAACAAAAGTTACTCTTTCATGTCACTCGACTTCTCTCCCCTTTTTTTCAAGTTTCGTGTGCTATATATACACCCCTGTACGAAATAAAATTTTGGTTGTAAGTCAGCGCTTCGTCCGTCTCTTCTCTGTCCTGTGTTACGCGCTGTTTTTTTCACTTCGTTGACCATGTACCAACCGGCCCAAATAAGCACTTTAGTACAATTCGGCATTTATCACGGCTACCGTCACATCATTTAGCGTGTTTGACAGCTCGAAGGCCCCATTCTTCGTACTGCGGTATTGTGACAAACCATCAAGACATACTACCACCAGGCTTCAAAGTTGCGATGCATCCAGCAGCTGCGCTATGGAGTCTTCGTCAACCTGACGTGCGATTATCAGTTCCTGGAATCTTTAAGAAGGCACGCGTGTCAATGCTAGCCCTGAAGCAATTGACTTTGCGTCTGTTGGACGAAAGGTACTTCGACCGCATTCATGTTTACACCGATGGCTCCACTAATTCCAAAAGCTCTACAGGAGCAGTGGTTGTTCCATCTGAAAATGTGTTGCTTCAGAACAAGTTTTCTCACACCACGACGTCGACAGCAGCAGAGCTCGCAGAATTTCAAGGTGCAGTAAAGTACATTCTTTGGCAGCAACCTAACCAATGGGCCATCTTTTGCGACTCCAAGTCAGCCTTACAGTCACTACGGTTTGTTATGCAGCACGGGTTACACGAACAATCACTATATCAGATAAGGCACGACAACCACGAAGCGCTCAAGGAAGGTCACGATATTGTATTTCAGTGGTTGCCGAGTCATTGCGGAATCGTCTACAATGACCGCACGGATGAAGCTGCTCGATCGGCTCATGACGAAGACCAGCGCACGCCCATACCACTCTTGAGAACGGACGCTGCAAGGCCACTACAATCACTTGCTCGCCGTATATCTCTCCTACAATGGAATACGCAGGGTTTCTCCAACACGCACCTGTATTCGATCGACCCAAACTTGCAACTTCGTTTGCTATCCGGGCTCCCACGATGCGCTGAAACTTTACTCGGTCGCATGAGGTAGGGCGTGGCATTTACGAATTTCTACTCTCGTCTCCTTGGAATGGCGAGCACTTCGGCATGCAACATCTGCGTCTGCGAGGAAACGCTTGAGCACATTTTAAGCCATTGCCCAGCATACCCGACCTAACGACGTATTATGGAAGCCAAGCTCTGTCAGCTAGATTCACGGCCGCTTACAGAAGAAAAGATCCTGGGACCTTGACCAACGTCTTCCCATACGCGCAAAGCCACGAAAGCCCTCTAGTACTTTTTAAGGACCACAAGACTTCACGACCGCTTGTGAAAGAACTGTGTGAGACCGTGCTATGTAGTCTCGAGCTGACTATTCATGCTTCTCTTTCTTACTCCTCTTCTTTTCTATCTCTTTCCGTTCTATTATTCTCCTTTTCCCCCACCCCAAGTGTAGGGTGGCCAACCGAGCCAAGCTTGCTTAACCTCCCTGCCTTTCCTCTCTATTTATCTCTCACTCTCTCCCCCTTAGCTTAATGACCTCCCTGAAGCTATGTACCCTTTCACCCAATAATAACCATTGTTAAACTATTGTATGTGGCATTGTTGATGCAAAATGACCTTATAGTATCTCCTAGAGCTCCTGCAGGATCACCGGCTGAATGTGACAACCAGTTCACCATTATAGCGAAGTGCTGACATTTTCAATATATCTGTTCGCACAGTGCTTCACTGGAGTCATGCAAGCCTAAAATATGGTGCTCAGACGAAGAAATTTTTCTTCCTGTGCTGTGACCAATGGGAAAGCTATGTAGAAAATAACGAAAAGATATCACAGCTAGGCTTAGCGGTGTGATGTCTGCCTCAATAAATTAATGTAATAAATTAATGCAAGTGTGCTTATATCACCATGGTGTTGCCAGTTTATCACTACATTTGATATGAACCTTTGCTCACTCCACCATGGTGTTCCTGGGGGTGTACACAGTCTTACCTCTGAGACAGCATTGCCAGAAGTAATTTCACTGTCACATTCTTAACACGTGTGCGACAAGCATGTGCCAGTGCAGAGAACACAAGACAAGTGGTCACTGCTTACATGTTCAAGGTTCTATGCACGCACACCGGACTATGATTTTACAGAGTCTTACATTTTGAGCGGAGTATACATGGTGATGGCTGGAGCCATCTTTGTGGGCATCAGCTAGACTGTCACAATGTGCATATTGTTGCTTGAGACAACTGTTTAGGACAAAAAAGGCACCGTAGAAAAAAAAATTTAGGCTAACGTAAACGCTTGTGTTGAGGAGACTCTCAAAAGGTATAAGGTGTGTCATCTTGCAACATATAAGCAACGTTTATATCTAGTTTATGTTAGTAGGAGTCTGCTAAACATTGGTCATACAAGCTTACGGCTAGAGAAGGATGATGTCCAGAAGATACCCTCCTCAAATGTTAACCTGCACCGCTCTTCTTTGCCCTTCTTGGTGCACTGGAATTTTTGCCACTAGTTCCTTCAGTGGGTGCTGTTAAAGGGCTTGTGAGTAAGCTCACTCTTACCAGCTTCTTTTTCCAAGGACCAATCCTGCTGTTGGAACTTGTTTGCTTGGCAGAAATTTTTAATAGGAAAAGAAGCTTCAATCGTTACACAAATAAAGCTACAGCATTGCAAGATTACTATGATGTTATGTACACAGACCTCCCACATACAACTCACTAAAATGTCACCAATTACCTCTATGGGGAGCCTGATTATGCTTTAAGACAGCATGCAAGTTTCTTGATCTTATACTTTTTAATCAGTACATGAACCTTGAAAAAACAAGATCGTCACGTGCAGTGCATAAAACCAGTGCTTGTGAACTGCAATGATGCCATCGGAAACATCAGCAAAAGTAAATTCACCCTGCTAGAAAGTAAATTCTGCATGAAGCCTCTAAATGTACTGTTAACAAAGTATTTCCAACATCTTGATTACTTCTATTTCTGTAATTGGCATAATCCTGTCTCGTGCATACCTTGCTGTCAACCAAAAACTATTGACCTCTGAGGTGTTACTCAAGTGACCATGCTCAGTTAACATACCTGCAAACTTCAGTGCTAACATAACAAAATTAAATACTTTGCTAAAGTAATGCTCTCTGCTACTCACCCCTGCAAAAAAAATTTTAGCATCCCCTTCTGTCACAGGTCCCGTTAATTAGGGAGGCGATCGCCGGGCTAATTCCAAGGGTCGAAGTATCGGCCCCCCGAACCGCACCACGAAAGCGTGGACAATTTAGAAGTGGTCCTATTTGGCGCGCCAGCGGACGCCGGCTGTGGCCCAAAGAACAAGTCTAGCCGATAGTTGATAAACAAAACAAAATTAAATTCTCAGTTATGGCCGATCAAAACGATACACAAGTATGCACACTCGACAATAGTTGAATACAATATGTCACCAATCAAACAATGTACTACACAGTACAATCAGCCACACTCGAAACAACGGACTCAGACAACAATACGCACTACAATACAGTCGCATGCATCGAACAAGCAAGACACTTAAAGACTAAAGAGTTAGAAAACTTATTCAGGATGAAGTTCTTGGAACAAAAGTCTGAATGATACTCTTCCGAGAATCACTCACTCAAAGTCCAGCGTTGTTGTCATTCCGCTGTCCCCGAAGTTTCTCTTCCAGGAAACCTCGCGTCTTCAATTGGCCGCTCTCCAAGCTTCAAACTTCTTCGCCGGAAACACGTCGGCTTCACACGCAGCTGCTGCCACGCGTCTTCGCTCGATAGCGGTAGACACACACCTGTAGCTCGAGTCTTCACCCTTCAGGTGGAAATCCTCTTCTTCTCCTTCTTTGTCAAGGAAGACAAAAGGCTTCGCCCACAAGGTGGAACACCCTACGCACTCTGGCGCATACCTTCTTCTTCTCCTGCTTTGTCACTAACGACAAAACCTTCACCGACAGACCCGGCGGGATACCCTACGCACTCTGGCGCTAACTTCTTTCTTCTCCTGATCTCCCATCTCTACTGCTCGGTTAAATATCTTCCGCGCGAAATTCCAGACAATTCTCATCATTTCGTCGGCGCGATACGCAACGAAGGCTGAGGAAAGGGCGAGATGGTGCAAGAGCCATCCGCGACGGATGACGCAACCCTGCATCACCACGCCCCTTTCCATCGAAAACGTTCTAGGGCTTGCTCGGCCGCCGATGCGAGGAGGTTCAACGGCGAACCTACGCTTCCGAGGGGAGAGGGACACGCGCCCAGGGAGTCTTTGGATGCTTGTTTTCTTTTTTTTAATCGTTGACCTCTCGGCGCTTCGTCGCGAGAATTTGGCAGCGTGCCCTTTTTTGAGCGCTCGTTTTGTGACACTGCCCCCCAGTTTAAGAATATTATCTCATAATATTCAAAACCACACAAACGAGCGCGAACAGTCCCCACACTTTCAAAAACTGTAACATAGTCCGTCGCTCATGACAGGTCACATTAACAATAGATCATCAATACAATTGTACATTGTAATTCAATCTCACAACACATGAAATATAACCACAGGTGCATGAGTAAAACACTCCATCACATATTCCAGACCATACAAATGTACAAAGTTCTCTCATTGTAACAATTGTACAATCACATCCCCGTAACAAACATTTTGACTCGCTCGACATACAGTTGTGACACAGGATAACAAGAACATTAACACAACATATGGCACTCAGCCGTGCCAAACACATTCCGATTCCACCTCAGCACCTATCCTGTATACCTTGAGCGGCGCTTGCGCCTTTTCTTGCGGTGCTCGCTCGTTCTCTTCTTGTTTTTCCTCGTTTTTTTCGGCGAGCCCTTTCCAACGAAGGTATCTGAGGCGGTGTCTCAGCCATCGTTGTCACTTCCGACACCGTTAATGGGTCATAACGTTCAACGGGTCCTGTCTGTTTATTTACCAGCTTGTTCATGTCACGGCATTTGTCTTGGCTGGCCGACTCTGTCATCTTTACACTGTCCGTCAGTTGAGGTCGAGCCGACGTAAGTCCAGCTGCCCAGCACGTAAACTCATTCAATACTATCATGTTCTAATTCGCTGTCTCTTGCGCCCAGGCTTCACCTTGGGCTCGGGTGAAATCCTTCACAGGATTGTTCTCCGCTGAATATCGTGATCCCTGTGTCAGCGAGGGCTCCATCTTCGGGTCTTCCCCCAAACGTTCTGGTTCGTTCCGCACTCGCACCCTGTCGATATTTCCGATGACGAGGTCGTACAGGGGGGTCGTCATGCATAGAGCGGTAACCTTCCCGCTGAAGTACGGGGTTTCAACCTCAATCTCTGCTTCGGGAAGCATCCGAACCGTACTGTCAAATAGGCAAACTGGTTGCGTTTTGCCTGTTAACTCACTTTCCCGTACCGAATTTCTCCGCACAAAAACGGTGGAGCTACCAGTGTTTCTTAACACCGTAATCTTCTTGCCCGCAACTTTTCCAGGCAGCGTTGCCATTCCCTTCGTAAAAACGGTTCGGCTGTTTTGTCATTACAGCACCCATAATAGGAAGTTTCTCCCCATTTTTCATCTCTACGAATCCGTCAGTGATGGCATCACCATCGGATTTCGGTGCTGCTAACACACAGGATACCTGGTGAGTTTGACTCGCTCCGTTTCGACATGCGTCTGCTTTGTGCCCAGTCTGACCACACTTGAAACATTTTACGACCGTGGGACTCGTAAAGTTAGTTCGACAGTTGTTCGCGCAATGCCCCACTCGGTTACACAGAAAATATCACGGAATACTCTCCGGTGCTACGCTTCTTTTGTTCGGGTGCCGAATTTTTCGAATCTTCGGCACACTCCTTCTTGATCTTGGCCAAATTAGTGCCACCTTGCGCTTCCAAGAATTTATCAGCTAATTCAAGCATGTCTTCAAGTGACTTAGCTCTCCTCTCTTTCAAGTACAGCTACAGGCTAGGGTGGCAACTAATAAAGAATTGTTCTCTAATTAGGAGCTCTCTAAGTTCATCGTACTCCTGCGCTGTCCCTGAAAGTTCAATCCATCTGTCGAAATAATGGCAAAGTCGGGCGGCATACTGCGTAGCCGTCTCAACATCAGCTGGCTTTCCTGTCCGAAATCGGTCCCGGAATCCTTCCACAGTAAATCTAAATCGCTTCAGCAAAGCAGCTTTCACCTTTGCATAGTTGGCTGCATCGGTCGGCGTCAGCCTGCCGTACACACTCAGTGCTTCACCACTCAAGCAAGTACTCAAAGCAGTTGCCCATTGATGTTCCGGCCAATTCTAGCTCCTTGCAATCGTCTCAAATCTCTGAAGGTACGCGTCAAGGTTGTCCTTCCTTTCATCAAACGCTACGAGCAGCTTGCTTGGGTTCAAGCGGAAGCCATGATCTTCCCGTTCGCTGCTTTCAACTCTAGCTTGGACCGGAGTTTCACTTCGCTGTTGCAAACGGAGCCGCTCGAGTTCCATCTCGTGTTGCCGTTCTCTTTCAGCCATCTCCGCTTCTCTTTCTTCTTTCGCCCTCTCAGCTGCCAGTCTTTCTCTCTCCAACTCCAATTTCAATTGTTGCTCTCTTTCTTCCTTCAGCTGTCGCTCTTTTGCCTCTCTTTCTTCTTCCAGCGGTCGCTCTTTTGCTTCTCTTTCTTCTATCGCCCTTTCAGCTGCCAACCTCTCTCGTTCCAACTCAGCTGTTTTTTCTTCCTTGGCTCTCTCAGCTGCCAACCTCTCTCTCTCTCCAACTCAGCTTCCTTTTCCGCTTTGGCTCTTTCGACCGCCAACCTTTCTTTTTCCAGCTCAGCTGCCTTTTCTTCTTTGGCCCTCTCTTTTTCTTCTTTTTCCTTCTTGGTGACCCACTTCCGTTGTTCGGCGCCAGAAAGACCCATCTTCTCACCAAGAGCGACTAACTTCTCGAGATCCATTGTGTCTCGCAAAAGCCGCGTGCAAAAAGTATCTGCCTAAATCAGTATATCGGAACTCTCTCCTGCACTCGTTAACGAGAACACTGAGCAACACACAAAATCGTTCCGACAGCAGTATCAACAACTCGAGGCTCTTTCTCACTACTTTTGGCACACTGTGCACCAAAAGGTCCTCGTCGCGGACGCCAGATTAAATGTCGCAGGTCCCGTTAATTAGGGAGGCGATCGCCGGGCTAATTCTAAGGGTCGAAGTATTGGCCCCCCGAACCGCACCACGAAAGCGTGGACAATTTATAAGTGGTCGTATTTGGCGCGCCAGCGGACGCCAGCTGTGGCCCGAAGAACAAGTCTAGCCGAGAGTTGATAAACAAAACAAAATTAAATTCTCAGTTATGGCAGATCAAAACGATACACAAGTATGCACACTCGACAATAGTTGAATACAATATGTCACCAATCAAACATTGTAATACACAGTACAATCAGCCACACTCGAAACAACGGACACAGACAACAATACGCACTACAATACAGTCGCATGCATCGAACAACCAAGACACTTAAAGACTAAATAGTTAGAAAACTTATTCAGGATGAAGTTCTTGGAACAAAAGTCTGAATGATACTCTTCCGAGAATCACTCACTGAAAGTCCAGCGTTGTTGTCGTTCTGCTGTCCCCGAAGTTTCTCTTACAGGAAACCTCGCGTCTTCAATTGGCCGCTATCCAAGCTTCAAACTTCTTCGCCGGAAATACGTCGGCTTCACACACGCAGCTGCTGCCACGCGTCTTCGCTCGATAGCGGTAGACACACACCTGTAGCTCGAGTCTTCACCCCTCAGGTGGAAATCCTCTTCTTCTCCTCCTTTGTCACGGAAGACAAAAGGCTTCGCCCACAAGGCGGAACACCCTACGCACTCTGGCGCATACCTTCTTCTTCTGCTTTGTCACTAAGGACAAAAGCTTCACCGACAGACGCGGCAGAATACCCTACGCACTCTGGCGCTAACTTCCTTCTTCTCCTGATCTCCCATCTCTGCTGCTCGGTTAAATACCTTCCGCGCGAGATTCCAGAAAATTCTCATCATTTCGTCCGCGCGATATGCAAGGAAGGCTGGGGAAAGGGCAAGACGGTGCGAGGGCCGTCCGCGACGGATGACGCAACCCTGCATCACCACGCCCCTTTCCATCGAAAACGTTCTAGGGCTACTCGGCCGCCGATACGAGGAGGTTCGACGGCGAACCTACGCTTCCGAGGGGAGAGGGACGCGCGCCCAGGGAGTCTTTGGGTGCTTGTTTTCTGTTTTTTTTAATCGCTGACCTCTCAGCGCTTCGTCGCGAGAATTTGGCGGTGCACCCTTTTTTGAGCGCTCGTTTTGTGACACCTTCAAACCTGTTTGTTTAAAGACTCAACAGGCATAGTGTCGTGACTCAGGAAAGGCATTTCCGGAGCTTGTGGAGCAACTAAAATCTCTTTGGAGCAGCATAAAAGCCGCCCGAAGCTTTTAAGCTAGAGCTGTTGCACATGTCACACGGAACTAGTTCATGAACATACGCATGCATGTTCACTTGGACTTCTGCTCAACAAAAACGTAAACTTTTTACTTTTCTGCAGACATCCGCAATTTATATCAAGCTACCTAGCACTTTCCGGGAATTCACTTGGTATTTGTAAATGACTGTGGCTTTCAGTGATAGTTTAGCTACAATGTTGAAGCACGGACTAGTAAGACTTTTTATGCATTCTATTTGCTTTCCAAAAAAAAGAGGTCTGATTATATTAATGCTTTTATTAGTACAACCTAATCATTCATGTGTGAAGTGTTTGCTGTCATCGTTTATGTACATAATTGTTAGGTTCCTGATTAATGAGCGGTTCATAAAAAAGGATTTTGTAACTGGTCCTTATTGCCCATTATTTATTATGGCTCGACAAAATATAGAGTTATGGGGGAGTAAGTAGTTACACTTGTCAAACTGTTTGACATGTACAGTCGTCGAGGTGAAGAAGCACAGCCGAGATATACCGGAATAGTGGAACACCATGCTTTCTAGGAGAAGCAAGAGTAATTGTACAGCATGCTGATAAAATTGATGATAAAGTACTGCTGATAAAATTTGCCTACTGTATGGACTTAAAACTTAACCACTTTGTATGAAATATTTTGAAAGTAAACTGTCACAAATAGGACCACAAATAAAAAAACTAACTAAATGGTCAGTTCTATATGCAGGTACTACATTACTGTATTTTAATACAGTCAGTCAAGCAAGACTGTTGTCCAAGCACAACTAGCTCATTATTACTTTTATCTGACGTTAACCACAACAATTAGAAACTATTTGACTGAAGTCTTGTGGTAACTTTTCCAGTATAAACCGGTTCAAATTGTTAAGTAAGTTTGTGCCAGCAACTGTTTAAACTACATTGCACGCTCATGTCCACTGTGATGACATCTCCAAATCGCAGGGGTAATGTATGGATTTCAGGCGCATGCCCTATACTTGCTTCCTGAGAGAACAAAACAACGAAAAGTGCACGCATGCTTAACACAAATAATGAAATTTTTGAAAAAGATGTAGCAGGTTTTGCCTCTTGGTGCAGATCCCGGCAGGCACTTACCTACTTACCACCACATTTTGCCAACAAGCAGCCCCATGTTGGGTTATAACCAGTTTCTTCGAACCACCTTGCTCTTAGTTTTACACGACATAGGTTTCAAAAATCTATTTCTTGCAAACTGTGCGTGTGATTGTAGACCATTCTTCAACGGTGATTTTCGTACTTACTTGATAGAAAAACATGAGCTACAGATTTTCCAAGTTTATAAAATACGAATGGTAATTGAATTGTGAATGATAATCTACACCCAGTCTTAGTATATATTTCCTTTATAATCATTTTTTTGAGGCATGGCACAATTTTTGAAGTACGACTGAAGCCTCTCATATGCATGTCTCCTTCATTTGAAGGTGCCATGCAACAATTTTGAATTAATCCTGCAATGAACTAAAATCTGATTGCCTTGCGAATTGCCTGCCACAAAATGCATTTTACTAGGTAAATTTTTCTGGGCTAGGTGCACACACGAGGCCCAATGCCTCGTGTGTGCACCTAAATTGTTTTTGTGTTTGAGTACGTTGCGTTGTTTTTGTGTTGGAGTATGGTCTTTGTACTCGGCAAACAAGTTGCTGCTGATCAAGAGTCTGGCTGGATTGCCTGTACATGTTATAATACCTCAGTCTTACATGAAGACCCTAGCAAAGATAAGAGATGTTCCACTCGAATACAGTGATAATGACCTACTGAAATATCTTAAAGATGCTGGAGTAATCTCAGTCACACGACAAAAGAGATGGGTAAGAAATGAAGATGGAAGTGCCACAATGCAGCCCATACGTAATGTAATACTCCAGTTTAGACATGACATGCCATTGCCAAAAAGACTTGCTTTCGGCTTTACGGTTCACACTGTCGAGGAACCGGCGGTAAGGTTGAGCCGGCGGTAAGGTGTTACAACTGCCAGAGATATGGGCAGAAGGCTAAGACTTGCAAGGGAACCATAAGATGCAAGGTATGTGCGGGCGCACATGATTACAAAGAAAGCACCTCGAAGCGTCAACCTAAGTGTGCCAACTGTGCTGGACCACATCCGGCATCGTTCTCAGGCTTCTCTCGAAACCGTTTGGCATCAGCGGCACAAAGAGAGAGAATCGTAAAAGGGTACCATAACATACAAAAAGGTCCAGCACCCAATGCGGATATAGTAGAAGATGTTCCTGCGGCACAAAGAAGTGCAAAACAGTGGCGCCACGACTCTTACTCGGAAGTATTGAAGCGCTCAGCACCAAAACATTGCGTTGGCAAAGAAGTCCGGGCCCAGGAACATGCTGAAGTGGAACTTTCTGCCGGGCCAGACACAGCCAAGGAGCCACTGACTACAAAAGGGAAGGGTCACAGCAGCTTGCTGAGGAAAAATTCTTCAAGAAATGCGATCTCGGCGGAGACAGCCGGAAACGAGCAAGTCATTTTGCCAATAATCTTTGCGGCTCTCAAAGCAATTCTACGATCCCTGCCACAAGCAGGTTCTTTACCAGAAGTGAAATTGCTGCTAGATGTTGAGCTTCTTCTCTTGTCGTAATCATGCCTACCGGACTATTTAACTGATACAAAAGAAGTGCAATATTCCAGTGGAACTGCAACGGTTTGCAGAATAAGAGTGGAGATTTTCGGAAATTCGTCGCTCAGCACGGGTTTCTGATTTTGTGTATTTCCGAAACAAGAGTATCCACTAACTTTCGCTTGTCCAATTATGTGGTGTACCAAGCAGAACGTCCTGCTGCAAAAAGCAGAGTGATGTTGTGTGTGAGACGCGATATTCCGTCGACACTTGTGGCTACTTCAAAAACAGATGCGCCGGAATTAGTTAGATGCAAAGTGAAGTTTGGTAACGTTACTGTAACTGTGGTTAGTGTTTACGTGCACCCTCAAGCAAACGTTTCATACGCAGAGTTGGCTGCAGTGTGTAAATCTGACCAAGATCCCATTATTATATGTGGTGATTTTAACGCGCACCATGAATTGTGGGGTAGTGAGCGTTGTAGTGTAAGGGGATCTGCTATAGTAAAAATATGCGAAGATTATGGTTACACTATACTAAATGATGGTTCTCCGACGTTTCTACGGGGGCATAACTACTGCAGCGTACTAGACATTACTGTGTGCTCCTCTGAATTAGCGGCTGGAGCAGACTGGCCTGCAGACGCTGACACAAGAGGAAGTGACCACTTGCCAGTATTGATATATCACCCAAAGTTGAAGAAAACGAGAAATAACCGCACAACAAGAATTACAAATTGGGCAATCTTTCGAGAACTACCGAGACAAAATCTTGAACCTTGTTCTGACGCAGAAACGTATGCATCGAAGATGAAAAATTTTCTAACAAAGGCAACTCGTGCAGTACCCATTCCAGATGGGTATTCGGGTGTTGTCGCTGAGTATGAGTGGCTTCGGGCAATACGACGCCGATCTGAAAGAAGATATCGCAGGTCGGGTAATTTAGAAGATTTCACGGTTGCACAGGAAGTACATTCTGCAATGCGTAACCAACTGCAGAAGCTTCCAACCAAAAGGTGCCAAGATTTATGTGCCTCACTTTCTCCATTTATCTCGGCGCCTCAACTGTGGAACATGGTACGCGCCCTCCGATAGCCAGTAGTCCATTCGAGACCACTACAGGCTCTAGCGCTGTCTCGAGGAGTTAACGAACGTGTGATTGCCGAAGAATTTTGCAATCTTATACTGAGAAATGGAGAGACCGCCCAAACTAGCGAATATAAATCCTCAGCAGAATCAGTTTCAGCGGTTGTAACAAAGTCCTCTGCGATCAGTTCATCAGATCTGGATGACAGCTTCACACCAGAGGAGCTCCAATATGTGCTGTCTTCAGTAAAACGAACAAGTTCACCAGGAACAGATGGAGTTACATACGCTGCTTTTACTAGTTTGTGCAAAAAGGAAAATTACACCTGTTGGACATCTATAATAAAAGTTGGCAAGAAGAAAAAAATCCGGAAATTTGGAAGATATCAAAAGTAGTACCATTGCTAAAGCCAGGGAAGAGCCCTATGCAATTGGACTCGTTTAGGCCGGTTAGTTTGACAAGTTGTTTTTCAAAAGTGATGGAAAAAATTATCAATGAACGAATTTTATGGTGGCAAGACATAAAAACTACTACCAGAAAGCATAGCCGGCTTCAGAAGAGGTAGATGCACAATGGACTGCATTCTGGATTTGGTCACAGATGTGGAAAACCAACGAACGCAAGGAAACATCACTGTCGCTGTATTGCTTGATGTCCACCGGGCATACGACACAGTGAGTCACGTTCACGTTCTGGAAGGCCTGGCGTTACAGGGATTCAAGGGCAAGATACTGCGTTGGATCGCTGACTTCCTGAAGCACCGAAAAATTTTTGTAGTTACGCAGAAGGGCCCAACGTCAGAACATGTCATCCACCAAGGAGTGTCACAGGGCAGCGTACTAAGCCCTACTCTCTTCAATGCAGTCATGGCGCAGCTCCCGTATAATCTTCCACCTAACATCAGATGTTCAGTATATGCTGGTGATATAAGTATATGGACGTCTGGTCCATCGTTTTTGGACATACAACAAACTCTACAAGAAGGATTGGATTATGTAGACCATTTTCTAAAAAAAGAGGTATGGCACTGAGTCTGGCTAAAACAGCCATACTTCCGTTTACATTAAAAAGACCTGAAACTTTCCAGATTATTCTGCAAATTTAGCCTATTGGTTAAAACTCATAAATTCTTGGGAGTACTTTTAGACCGGACACTAACATGGTCGCCTAATGTCAAGTCCCTGGAACAAAAAGTGAATCAGGCCATTCGAATCCTCTGGCATCTCTGCGGGGCCAAATGGGGTGGTACTACAGAGTCGTTATTAGCCCTACATGTTGCCTGGATACGCCCCATCGTAACTTACTGCCTCTGCTGCATGGACTCCCAGCCTCCACCGAAAGGAGACTTCACTTGTTATTGGCAAGGAGTTTGAGGGTATGTCTGGGTTTACCCCGGTCAACTTTCAGTGCTTTAGTGTATGCGGAGGCTCGAGAGCCACTTTTGGCAGTACTCCGAACTAAAGAAACATCTCGAAATTTACTTAAAATTTCCACGCAACATGAAAGTCATTTTTTATCTGGTGCACTAACACAAAGAACGGCAACGAGACTACATGATACTATATCATCATTTCAAGCAGTAGTACCAGAATTTAAACAATGGAAACCTTCAAAACCACCTTGGACGCTGCCACTTCTCAACGTTATCCATGAAATAGACGGCATAGAGAAGAAAGCAGACATGGCACCTCTAGTAGCGGCACAGTTGGTACTTCATCAGCTTCATGTAATGCAGAATAAAAAAACGAAGATATATACAGACGGATCATGCACAGAAGAAGCGTCAGCCTGTGCGGTCTTTATACCCGAAATTCATAAAAAGAAGATGTAAAGATTATCGCACAAATCTTCATCGACGACAGCAGAATTGGTGGCTATCTTTGAAGCAGTTAAGCTTATCTGCGAGAAACCCGAGCCACGAAAATGGGTGATATGCACTGATAGCAAACCTGCTCTTCAGCTAATCAGAAATGTGAGATCACTTTAAAAAATGGTGAAATAGCACAATGAATCGCAGAAACTGTGGAATATGCCTCATCGCAGGGTCACAACATTGTATTCCAATGGATACCCAGCCACATTGTAATAAAGGGAAATGAAGATGCTGATAATCTCGCGAAGAAAGCATTGAAGGAAGGACCGGATTGCACAATCCCTTTGTCTGGGGCGGATATTCGACACTTTATATCGCAAGGAGCTAACCATTGTTCAATGGAGAAGTGGTTTGAGAGCCCTAAATCAAAGGAAACGGTACTTTATTAAGTTGATCCACACAGAAAACTTTCCATAGCGACAGACCTCCCACGACACCTAGAGACATTGATCCACCGACTTAGATTGGAAGTAGCATACACAAACAGCTTCCTGCACAAGATACATTGATCCAACTCACCGGAATGCCTTTGTGGTCATGAAGAAAATGTTCGCCATATTATTTTGGAATGCGTTAAATACGCGAAGGAAAGAGAAAAATTAAAGAACAAATTAGCAATTTTGGACAGACTGCCCCTCACAATAAAGAAACTACTTGGACCATGGCCTGAGATGCATCTCCAGAAAAAGGTAATAATCTTTCTGACAGACTTTTTAGTGGAGACCGGACTGGACAAGCGCCTATGACTGACAGCCAGAGATGGGTATTATGTAAAATGTGGTCATGTATACACTGGCATTAGATTTGTAAGGTGTGCGTGTATTTTATGACTGTGTGAACTGCGTGAAGAAAACTGTGTATTGGCATGTTATTTTAACTGGTTTCAGTGTGCTATTGTGTGTTTTTTTTATCTTTTCCGTAATGTTAATTTTTGGGTGCCGTTCTGTATTATTATTTTATTTTTCGCTGCAGAATTTTGTAATATGGAGAAGCCGAGGCAATAGGCACCTCAACCTCTCCACAGCAAAACAGTTAAAACAGAACAGAACACAACAGAGGCCCAATGCCAGTGCTACATTTCCAATTAACACACCAGCGCGCGCGATACGTATGCTTTACCGCAATACACTGCGTACACTTCACCGCAAGGCACAACTGCCTTGCGGTACTGTTTAATTATTAAGAACACGCTTAAGGTAGCAATTTTGAGCGGAGATTTAAAGTGCTCCCAGCATATTTTCCATTTTATTTCCTTTTTTTTCTTTGTATACACCCACAAGAACAGACATACCTTAGGAAACTGATTATCGTCGTCGGCAACAGCATATTTAAGCCACTTGGAAAATAACGTCGTGTGAACGCCTGCTAATATTCCATCGCTGCCAACTTGTGCATTTCGTATCTGTCTCACGCAGCTACGCAAGACGAAGCTTCAATGAAAGTTTTGGCACAAGCATACACTTCACCCAAGCGACACATCGATCTTTGCGCAACACACACACTTACCAGAAATACACGTACGGCATACATCCACAAATAGCATAACACACGGTGTTCATGATCGGGCAAGTCGTTACCACATTGCTTGTAGACAGTACTACAGAACGAAACCACGTATCTATGCGCAGATGCGGTTCTCGCGAATGAATACAGCTCCCGACCAAGCAAAGACGGCAAGGTTCCTTTTGGCGTTGCATAAGTGGTTGCCAGACGGGGAGTGTCAGTGTTGCCAGATTGCCGCTAAATTTGACAATTTTTTTTTGTCGTTGTGGTTTTTTGTGAAAATTTGGTGCCATCCGCGGTGCATTTCGCGAACGAGCGACGCTGGCCGTTTTAATTAACAGAATGAACCGCACCTAGCAGAAGTCGAGCGTGGCGCTGCCGTACAATTAAGAGGCCGCTTTAATCAACGGAATGAACCGCGCCTAGCAGAAGTCGAGCGCGGTTCGATAAAGCAGCTCGATAAAGCAGCCTTCCAGGCGTACATAGCCGTAGCATATCCGACGTACCCCGATTAACCAGCCTTGGAACGCTTATTCATCACATGTATATACGAGTCCGAACGATGTCTTGTGCTGACATAGCTAGGGGAAGTGTAGAGTCTAGTTATTTATTTATTTATTTATTTATTTGTTTATTTATTTATTTGTTTATTTATTTATTTATTTATGATACCTTACAAGCTCAATGAGAGCATTGAGTAAGGGTGGTACAAACTTCAAAGAGTAATAGGGCGATCATCAATAACATGGAATACACATAAAATAACACAACATCGTGACAAAGCGTGTCTAGTCACTGACACTCAAACAAATGTAATACGCGAATGTTTACCGATATCCAGAAAGCTTGAATAACAAGAAACTCAAGGTACATGAATTCAAGGTACATGGCCGAGGTGTACAACATACACACGCATTTTCCAACACACATACTGCTAGCCGTACGAAGGCGTTTACCAATATAAATTGCAAGACAACGGTGGGTACAGCAAAAACTGAAGAGAACCAAAGAGGTGAGTGGCACAGCTGCAGCTACAAACATCAGTGAAGTTAGAGCGATTAGTGCGATGAAAAATGATTACACACATGTTTACGACAAGAATCTGGATCGGTGATGGAGGCGATGCAGTCGGGAAGGTCGTTCCATAATGATATGGCCTTAGGAAGCGCTGATAATTGAATGCCTTCGTTTTGCCGTAAATGCGAGTGAAACTAAGGTGATAGTGCAGGCGTCTGGACATGCGCAATGGTGCTGTTAGGGGTAGCGTAGAACGTCTTGTGCTGTGAATATATTTATGCAGCAAACATAACAGTGCAACAGAGCGACGAACGTGCAATGGCGAAATAGAATGTTCTTGTTTTAATGTTTTTACGCTGCAGTGAGTGCTATAATTGCGAGATATAAACCGGACTGCTCTGTTTTGTAGTCACCCGTCGTAGCGCGCGGTCGACGCGACACGATCAGCTGAGAGAAAAAAAAAGGAAAGTAAGGGGGAGGGGGAGGGGGGGAAGCGCATCACCTCCTGCGACTCTCTTCAGTTTTCCCCGTCATTCCTAACACTGAGACGCGATATCTTAATTGCACAGCTGTGCACACAGCAAAAGAACGCGCCCCGACTTCTGCTAGGCGCGGTTCATTCCGTTAATGAAAGGCCGCGTCTGCTGCCACCTGGTGGCACGAACCTTTTGAGGGTCAAAACGTTCGGTTCACCCAACAGCCGCTTAAAACCGGCTTGACTTGGCTGGAAATGTATGAATAGACGGCGACAGAATCACCATGTTGGAAATTTTTTGGGGACGTTTAGGTGGTGGGAACGAAAGGTCTAAAGTTCCTCACTAACTTGTGAGGATCTTTACCGTGCGGTGGTTATTCATCCGTGGTCATTGCTTGAGCGGGAGTTGTATGCATTCGCGAGAACCACCTCTGCGCATAGATACGTGGTCTCGTTCTGTAATACTGTCTATAAGCAATATGGTAACGACTTGCCCGATCATGAACACCGTGTGTTATGCTATTTGTGGATGTATGGCGTACGTGTATGTCTGGTAAGTGCGTGTGTAGCGTAAGGATCGATGTGTAGCTTGGGTGAAGTGTATGCTTGCGTCAAAACTTTCATTGAAGCTTCTTCTTGCGAAACTGCGTGAGACAGATACAAAATGCACAAGTTGGAAGCGATGGAATATTACCAGGCGTTCACACGACGTTATTTTCCAAGTGGCTTAAATATGCTGTCGTCGATTACGATAATCGGTTTTCTAAACTATGTCTGTTCTTGTGGGTGTATAAAAATAAAAAAATAAAGTTAAAGATATACTGGCAGCACTATAAATATTCGGTCAAAATTGCCACCTTAAGCGTCTTCTTAAAATTAAACAGTGCCGGAAGGCAGTCGTGGCTTGCGGTGAAGTGCACGCTGTGTATTGCGGTAAAGCATACATATTGCACGCGCTCGTGTGTAAATTGGAAATGTAGCACTGACATTGGGCCTCGTGTGTGCACCTAAATTGTACAAGTGCTATCCTCTGCCTCATCAGTGACAATGCGGCAGTCAGTATCGTCATCATCTTCAGCTTGTGTAACAAGCCCAGAACAATTTACCTAGTAAAATACATTTGTGGCAGGCAATTCGCAAGGCATTCAGATTTTAGTTCATTGCAGGATTAATTCAAGATTGTTAAATGACACCTTCAAATAAACGAAACATGCATATGAGAGGCTTCATTCGTACTTCGAAATTTGTGTCATGCCTAAGTGCCAGGTGGTTAGAGGAAACTGGTCATGACCCGACATAATAGCGCATGTTCGAACGTCTTACATGGGCTGCTTGTTGGCAAAATGGGGTGGTAATTAGGTAAGTGCCTGCAGGGATCTGTACCAAGAGACGAAACCTGCTACATCTTTTTCAAAAATTTCATTATTTGTGTCAAGCATGCGTGCACTCTTCGTTGTTGTGTTCTCTCAGGGAGCAAGTATATGGCATACGCTTGAAATCTATACGTTACCCCTGCGATTTGGAGATGTCATCACAGTGGACATGAACGTGCAATGTAGTTGAAAACGTTGCTGGGCACCAACTTTCTTAACAATTTGAACCCGCTTATACTACAAAAGTTACCACGTGACTTCAGACAAATAGTTTCTAACTGTTAAGGTTACTGTCAGATAAAAGTATTAATGAGCTAGTTGTGCTTGCACAACAGTCTTGCTTTACTGTATTAAAATACAGTAATTTAGTACCTTCATACAGAACTGACCACTTAGTCTTTTTTTTATTTATGGTCCTATTTGTTACAGTTTACTTTCAAAATATTTCATACAAGGTGGTTAAGCTTTAAGTCTATACAGTGGGCAAATTGTATCAGCAGTACCGCATGCTGTACAATCACTGTTACTTCTCCTAGAAAGCATGGTGTTCCACTATTCCGGTATGTCTCGGCTGGGCTTCTCGACCTCGACGACTGTACATGTCAAACAGTTTGCCAAGTGTAACTACATACTCCCCCATAACTCTAAATTTTGTCGAGCCATAATAATAATTGGCAGTAAGGACCAGTTACAAAACCCTTTTTTATGAAGTGCTCATTAATCAGGAAACTAACAATTCTGTACATAACTATGACAGCAACCACTTCTCCACACATTTAACGATTAGGTTCTACTAATAAAACCATTATTATAATCAGACTTTTTTTAAGTAAATACAATGCATAAATAGTCTTACCAGTCCGTGACTCAATATTGTAGCTAAACTATCACTGAAGGCCAGAGCCATTTACAAATGCCATGTGAATTCCCGGAAAGCGCTACGTAGCTTGATATAAATTGGGGTTGTCTGCAAAAAAGCAAAAAGCCTACGTTTATGTTGAGCAGAAGTCCAAGTGAACATGCATGCATATGTTCATGAACTAGTTCCCTGTAACATGTGGTGCAACAGCTCTAGCTTAAAAGCTTCAGGAGGCTTTTATACTGCTCCAAAAAGATTTTAGTTGTACCACAAGCTCCAGATATGCCTTTCATGAGTCACGTCACTGTGCCTGTAGAGTCTCTAAAAAAACAAGTTTGAAGGGGATGCTAAAAATTTTTTGAAGGGGTGAGTAGCAGAGAGCATTAATTTATTAAAGTCTTCAATTTTATTATGTTAGCTCTGAGGCTCGCAGGTATGTGAATTGAGCATGGTCACATGAGTAACACCTCATAGGTCAATAATTTTTTGGTTGAGAGAAAGGTATGCACGAGACAGGATTATGTAAATTGCAGAAGTAGAAGTAATGAAGTTGTCGAAAAGACTTTGTTAACAGTACATTTACAGGCTTCACGCAGAATTTGCTTTCTAGCAGGGTGAATTGAATTTTGCTGATGCTTCCGATGGCATCATTGCAATACATAAGCACTGGTTTTATGCACTGCACGTGACGATCTTGTTTTTTCAAGGTTCATGTACTGATTAAAAAGTATAGGATCAAGAAACTTACATGCTGTCTAAAGGTATAATCAGGCTCACCATAGAGGTAATTGGTGCCATTTTAGTCAGTTGTCTGTGGTAAGTCTGTGTACATAACATCATAGTAATCTTGCAATGCTGTAGCTTTATTTGTGTAACAAATGAAGCTTCTTTTCCTGTTAAAAATTTCTGCCAAGCAAACAAGTTCCAACAGTAGGATTTGCCCATGGGTAAAGCAGGTGGTAAGAGTGAGCTTATTCAGAAGCCCTTCAAGAGTACCCACTGAGGAAATTAGTACCTATAGGGCGAAAATTCAAGTGCATCAAGAAGGGCAAGGGAGGACGGTGCAGGTTAACATTTCAGGAGGGTATCTTCTGGACATCATCCTTTTATAGTAACAAGCTTGTATGGCCAATGTTTAGCAGACTCCTACTAACATAAACTAGGTATAAATGTCGCTTCTCTATTGCAAGATGACACACCATATACCTTTTGAGAGTCTCCTCACTACAAGCCCTTACATTAGCCTAAAAATATTTTTTTCTATGGTGCCCTTTCTTTGTCCTAAACAGTTGTCTCAAGCAACAATATGCACATTGTGACAGTCTAGCTGGTGACCACATAGACTGCTCCAGCCATCACGATGTATACTCCACTCAAAATGTAAGACACTGCAAAATCATAGTCCAGTGTGCGTGCATAGGACCTTGAACATGTAAGCAGTGACCACTTGTCTTGTGTTCTCTGCACTGACACATGCTTGTCGCACACCTGTTAAGAATGTGACAGTGAAATTACTTCTGGCAATGCTGTCTCAGAGGTAAGACTGTGTACACCCTTAGGAACACCATGGTGGAGCGAGCAGAGGTTCATATCAAATGTATCAAACAGGCAACACCATGGTGATATAAGCACACTTACATTAATTTATTACATTTTTATTGAGGCAGACATCACACAGCTAAGCCTAGTTGTGATCTCTTCTCGTTATTGTCTACATAGTTTTCCCGTTGGTCACAGCACAGGAAGAAAAATTTCTCTGTCGGAGCACCATATTTTAAGCTTGCATGACTCCAATGAAGCACTGTGCGAACAGATACATTGAAAATGTCAATACTTCGGGTCCTATAAATGGTGAACTGGTTGTCAAATTCAGCCGGTGATCCTGCAGGAGCTTTAGCATATACTCTAAGGTCATTTTGCATCAACAATGCCACATACAATAGTTTAACAATTGTTGTTAATGGGCAAGATGATGCATAGCTTCAGGGAGGTAATTAAGCTAAGGGAAAAACTTATAGATGCCTCAGCACCCCTGAAAAAATGAAAAAGCACAGAAAAAGAGCGTCAGTCGCAGCTGAACTACAGAAAATATTTACGCTGCACCACATATTCGCGTCGTCTAGAATTTTCCCTAATAATGTTATACCAACCTGCCCAGCAACAAGTACTTCTAAGGTAATAAAATGCAGAATGACACTTGCATAAGACAGGAAACACAGGACGCGAGTCAACTGCCATCTATCTTTGTGCAGGGTGTCTACCAACCTGGGAAAGTCGGGGAATCGGGGCCTTGCTGGAAAACTGGAGGAACTTCGGTAAAACCTGGCTAATTTATAGAAACTGGCGGCAGTCTGTGCCACCATCCCAAAAATAAGCATTACCCTTGATCAATACTCAAAAAGTCACTCCTTCGACTGCAACTACAGTGAACAGCTAGAAGAGGCCTAAACAAAAGGCAATGCATAACTATTTCTTCTTAGTGTACAAACAAAAAGATACACCGACCAAAATAACACAAAGTTTATTGATGTTTGGGCACCTGATATTGTTCTGAATGACAGTCATAAGAAAGGTACATCGTATTTAAGTATGACTAGATGCGTGGTGTAAGCACCAAAAGTATATGGTCAGCGTTCCATAAATCTTATTGAGGATATGTGCAGTTGTGTGAATGTGTAGGGATTCCAGGTGCTGGCATGATGCAAGCTTGTTTTCTTCGACCAGAACATGGTTGCTTGACCAGTCAATTTGAAAGCCTGTATATTCCACATGTTCAGTGAGGGCATTCAAGGCCACCCATGATTTGGTGACTTCATTTTAAACTGTTGTGTTGTTTAACTCTTTCATTGAAATCACAGCTCTCATAGACTGACAAGTTGTCACACTCGTGGCAGACTACAGTGTAAAGAAGACAACAGAAATTTCCGCTCGGCAGCTTATTCTTTCCATTGACTAAAGCATTCCTTAGCTTCCATGTTGGTACATGCACTATTTTGATGTATGTTACTTCTACATATCACATAGCATATCTGACTTTCCAAGCACAGCATTTCTCACATTGGTAAATTTGTGCATATTTGTCGTGGCCACAAATTGGGCTTGGCTTGAAGGCCTTTATTTAGGTGCTTATGTTAGAACTGCCATCACAAGAGGTTTGCTGGGCTACCTCACTGAATTTGCTTACGTGCAGTATTGTTTGGCATTTCAGCTTCAATGGAGCGACACCAGGTGCTGTTTGTCTACATGACTTTGTGTGAGCTGATGCCGACCTTATTGCATGCGAGGAGTTCTGCAATGCTGCCAACATCAGAAGTACATGCCACAGTGGAAAAGTAAGAAGTGTATGAACTGGTCTCCAGATTTGGTAGACAAATCATAAGGCTGTGCTCTTTCTGCAATAGATGGCACAATACGTAGTGAGCTGTGCACCAGGGCCTCGCTGACTTGCCATATGCGTATATAAGGAAAGCGTAGCTGAACCATTGAGGGCAATAAAATGGGTTTGTTGACATTTTTTTCCCTTTGTCGAAGTTCTTGCAATCATCTGCTCATGCTGTAAAAGTACAAACGAATGTAGGCTGTCGCCACAGGCACGGCTGTCATGCACAGATACCTATGCGCGCACACCAGTCACATGAAAATGCCTGAAAAATCAACATCATCATCATCATCATCATCATCAACATCAGCCTGACTACGTCCACTGCAGGACAAAGGCCTCTCCCATGTTCCGCCAGTTAACCCGGTCCTGTGCTTGCTGCTGCCAATTTATACCCGCAAACTTCTTAATCTCATCTGCCCACCTAACTTTCTGTCTCCCCCTAACCCGCTTGCCTTCGCTTGGAATCCAGTTAGTTACCCTTAACGACTAGCAGTTATCCTGTCTACGCGCTACATCCCGGCCCATGTCCTTTGCTTCTTCTTGATTTCAGCTATGATATCCTTAACCCCCGTTTGTTCCCTAATCCACTCTGCTCTCTTCTTGTCTCTTAAGGTTACACCTACCATTTTCTTTCTATTGCTCGCTGCGTCGTCCTTAATTTAAGCTGAACCCTCTTTGTAAGTCTCCAGGTTTCTGCCCCGTAGCTAAGTACCGGCAAGATACAGCTGTTAAATACCTTACTCTTGAGGGATAGTGGCAATCTACCTGTCATAATTTTAGAGTGCTTGCCAAATGTGCTCCACCCCATTCTTATTCTTCTAGTTACTTCAATCTCGTGGTTTGGCTCCGCGGTTATTTTCTGCCCTAAGTAGACATAGTCTTTTACAACTTGAAGTGCACTATTACCCTGCAGCGCTGCTCTTTTCCGAGGTTGTTGTACATTACTTTCGTTTTCTGCAGATTCATTTTAAGACCCACCTTTCTGCTCTTCTTGTCTAACTCCGCCGTAATCATGAGTTGCAATTCGTCCCCTGAGTTACTCAGCAATGCAATGTCATCGGCGAAGCGCAGGTTACTAAGGTACTCTCCATCAACTCACGTAGTCGAGAGTTCGACGGAATGCCGTCTGGTCAGGTAAAGGCATTGTTGAAAAAACAGGTCACTGACCAATGTCAAAGAAAACAATGACGTTTCGGGACCCGTACGGATCCCTTGTTCACAATCTTCCCTTGGGACCCGTACGAATCCCTTGTTTCAATCACCTAGATTGTGAACAAGGGATCCGTACGGGTCCCGAAACGTCATTGTTTTGTTTGACATTGGTCAGTGACCTGTTTTTTCAACAATCTCCATCAACTCTTATCCCTAACTGTTCCCATTCTAGGCTTCTGAAAACCTCCTGTAAGCACGCGGCTAATAGCATTGAAAAATCAACATACACTTTTGTATAATAGGCACCTGCAACATGTATGCCCCACTAGAGGGATGGTTTTGTTCTGTAGCACAATGAAGAAATAGGGAGAGTCAAAGCTGGTTTTTATTTTGCTTTTGTTTTTGAATTGAATATTGGAATTTAGTTTCCATTATCTAGACGTGTAGCCTGTCAACACTGAAAGCGTACTTACGTACGTCGACAACTGCAGGCTGCGGTACCAGCACTTACTTTTTTAAGGGCCTGTGATGTAGTGGTTTCTGTCATCTAGAGTTGTAAAATTGCACCTGTACATTCTTGCAGGACCAGTGGTTTAGCTGGACTCACATTACTCACATACTCAAGCAATTTCTGTTACAAATATATTTTCTAACTTTGCCAATTGTGTCATTGCTTATGTGAACATGCATGAGGCACCGCAGCACAGTACGTCACATCACATAAGCTGCACAGACTACAGTGAAACAAAAGTATGGTTAACTAAGACAGTAAAAATACATGCAATACCTAGAAAGAAGCGGTAGCGACACTCTAGTAAAAACCTCAGCAGAACCAATTGCTTCACTGCGCTTAGCAACTTGGCATTTAATGCAATGTTTTCTCACATTGTTCGGGTATGCCAGGTAGGGAACTTTACCGGCACAGTGTCCCTTGACAATGTCCCCCTTTGCAGCATGTTCCTGAGGACGTGTTCATTGTAGTGTGTTGTTCATTCTTTGCACAAGCATTTGAGCTCGAAATGTTTTTTGCAGGCAAAATAGGTTGAATGAAGGACCTGATTGTTCATGAGGACTGCTCGCCTCCACTTGTCCAGAAGATCGCCATCTTTTGTTGCACAAAAGAAGGGAAACTTTTTTCTCACAGCTTATACTCCAGGGTGTATTGCAGCAGGGTACAAAACGTTTTCTCCCAATTATGAACTGAAGACTGTGACGCATTCTTATGAAACCATGTGTTAAATAACTGGGCAGCAACTGATGCTACTTATCATTGAAGCCCAACAATTAAAGCGATAGCGTGTCACACTATTTTCACAGTGCTCCCACACAGTCTTCTTTACATTATCTTTTTGAATGTGGTGCCGCCTGCCTTGTTCTTGAATAGCAGACGCCCTTTCGTAGAGAGAGCGCTTGCTTGCCAGGCAGTGCTATGAGAGCTTGCACACCAGCTGTCAAACTCACCATAAAATTATCTAAACAAGTGTCACGTTGGCCAATGAGAACTCTGTGAAGTGCCGCATAAGGTATACAACATCAGAGGCACGCACAATGACTTTCAATAGAAACAACAGCTCGCATTGATGCCGCCGACGTACGACGGCCATGTTGCCGACGGCCAATATTAGTGTTTGGGGGAGGCATATAGCTGATACATTTTTTGGTGCACATAATTTATAGCTGATACATTCAAACGGCAGTAGTTATTTCGTTAAGTGGTTAGATGCACCAGCCATATTTTGCAAGAACGCCATGTGGTGTCTGACATACAAACTATACCGCTGAAATAACTAGCTAGCAAGTTAATGAACTAGCATGCCACCATAAGCGATTCCTTCACAAGAGCTCCAGTCGTGGATATAAATCTTCACATAATTAGCACGAAGACCTCCACGCGAAATTGCACGTCTACGTGAGGTTCCTAAACGATAAACACACTCATTGACTCAGTAGGTCATGTCTACAGTGCTAAAGCATGCTTTAAATTAAGCAAGCCTTGACATAACCCATACTCATAGTGATAGACTTGCAACTTAAATCGCAAAGTGGAGAGGAAAATGTCTGTCTGAAATTCTGATTTGATTAATTTTATTGATTGATATGTGAGGTTTAACGTCCCAAAACCACCCTATGATTATGAGAGATGCCGTAGTGGAGGGCTCCGAAAATTTAAACCACCTGGGGTTCTTTAACGTGCACCCCAATCCAAGCACACGGGCCTACAACATTCCGCCTCCATCGGAAATGCAGCCGCTGCAGCCAGGATTCGATCCCACGACCTGTGGGTCAGCAGCCGAGCACCTTAGCCACTAGACCACCGCGGCGGGGCTGCCTCAAATTCTTAATTCTTATTCTATTGTCACGTGGTCGTGACGTGGCCGAAGACAGGAGACTTCGTGTTGGGATTTAACTGTTTATTTGGGCGAACCTGTGCCCGGTAAAGGAAAGTCCAATTACAGCAGCAGTCTCGCACAGATAGCAGTCTCGGACTGATAGCGGCGAACGGAGCGTCGGCCTTCGATCAACAACTGGCAAGCGGCGAAGCGCGTCGCGCGTCGGCATTTACACTCTTGCCGTCGAATGTTCCAGCGTTATCGCTGGCGGTGGCGTAGGTTCCAGAACAATCTGTACCGTTCGCACAGTGGGCGTGATCTTATCGAAATGATCTACTACAGTCCCGAACCTTCTCGAAAACTGCAGGCGCGGTTTGCGCTGAGAATCGTGTGGTGTTTTGGGACGATAACAAAAACTTGGGACATGGAACGTGGCATTGCCCCCCTCTGAAAAAAGGCATCGTCCCGATGCTTTCACTAAAGATGAAAGTACAATAATAATGCAAGAAAGTACAATGAATCAATTACGATACAACAATAATACGAAAAAACACTGGTTCAGTTTGTTAACGCGCATGAAACGCCTTGAGGCGCGTGACATGGACGACTTCAGGTCGCGATCGGCGTTGTTGAGAGTTCGTGATGCCGTCGGGAACAACTTCGTAATCAAGTGGGCCGAGACGTCGAACCACCCTGTACGATCCGAAGTACCGTCGCAGAAGCTTTTCACTTAGTCCACGTCGGCGTATCGGCGTCCACACCCAAACACGTTCACCGGGCTGGTATTCCACGAAGCGTCGTCGAAGGTTGTAACGGTGGCTGTCGGTCGTCTGTTGATTCTTGATACGGAGACGCGCAAGTTGTCGGGCTTCTTCGGTGCGTTGAAGGTACTCGCTTACATCGAGGTTTTCTTCGTCGGTGACGTTGGGTAACATGGCATCGAGCGTTGTTGCCGGGCTCCTTCCGTAGACCAATTTGTATGGAGATATCTGCGTCGTCTCCTGCACTGCCGTGTTGTATGCGAAGGTCACATACGGAAGAATGGCGTCCCACATCTTGTGTTCGACATCGACGTACATTGACAGCATGTCGGCGATTGTCTTGTTAAGCCGCTCGGTGAGGCCGTTGGTCTGTGGGTGGTACGCTGTCGTCCGGCGGTGGTTTGTTTGGCTGTATGCCAAGATCGCTTGAGTTAAGTCGGCAGTGAATGCCGTTCCTCTGTCGGTGATAAGGACCTCCGGGGCGCCGTGACGTAGGACGATATTTTCGACGAAGAACTTAGCTATCTCGCATGCACTGCCTTTTGGCAGGGCTTTTGTCTCGGCGTAGCGGGTGAGGTAGTCGGTAGCTACCACGATCCACTTGTTTCCGGAAGCCGACGTCGGGAACGGCCCCAGTAGGTCCATACCAATCTGCTGGAAAGGTCGGCAAGGTGGATCAATTGGCTGCAGAAGTCCCGCTGGCCTTGTCGGCGGTGTCTTGCGTCGCTGACAGTCCCGGCATGTTCTCACATAACGAGTGACGTCGGTGGTAAGACGTGGCCAGTAGTACCTTTCTTGTATCCTCGCGAGCATGCGAGAGACACCGAGGTGCCCTGCCGTCGGATCGTCGTGCAGGGCCTGCAGGAGTTCTGGTCGCAGAGCTGAAGGCACCACAAGGAGGTACTTAGCTCGAAGCGGTGAAAAGTTTTTCTTTTGTAGAAGACCGTTTCGTAGAAAGAACGACGCAAGTGCGCGCTTGAATACCTTCGGGACTTCGGCGGTCCTGCCTTCGAGGTATTCTATTAGGGCCTTAAGTGCCGGGTCGGCTCTCTGTCGTTCAGCGAAGTCGTCGGTAGTTATTGTTCCTAAGAAGTAGTCGTCATCCGGGTCGTCGGGTAGTGGTTGGTCGACAGGCGCACGAGAGAGACAGTCGGCGTCGGAGTGTTTTTTGCCGGACTTGTAAATGACAGTAATGTCATATTCTTGAAGTCTCAGGCTCCATCGTGCGAGGCGACCTGAAGGGTCCTTCAAGGTGGCTAGCCAACACAATGCGTGGTGGTCGCTCACAACTTTGAAGGGCATGCCGTAGAGGTAGGGGCGAGATTTCGACGTAGCCCAGATGATGGCGAGGCACTCCTTTTCTGTTGTGGAAGAATTTGCTTCTGCTTTGGATAGCGATCGGCTGGCGTAACTAATAACCCTTTCAAGTCCGTCAGCCCTCTGCACAAGAACGGTGCTAAGACCTACGCTGCTTGCGTCAGTATGTATTTCTGTCTCGGCGAATTCATCGAAATGGGCAAGTAACGTAGGCGTCTGGAGGCGATGTTTGAGCTCCTGGAAAGCGTGTTCCTGCGTCATTTCCCACTTAAACTCCACGTCGGCCTTGGTAAGGTTAGTGAGAGGGTCGGCGATGCGGGCGAAGTTTTTCACGAACCGCCTATAATAGGCACACAGGCCCAGAAATCGGCGCACGGCTTTCTTGTCAGTGGGCGGCGGGAAGTCGGTGATGGCGGCTGTTTTCCGTGGATCGGGACGAACTCCAGACTTGCTGATAACGTGCCCCAGAAACAATAGCTCCTCATACGCAAATCTGCACTTTCCTGGCTTCAGTGTGAGTCCGGAAGTCTTGATGGCTTGAAGTACAGCTTCAAGGCGCCGAAGATGCTCGTCGAAACTCGAGGAAAACACGACGACGTCGTCCAAGTACACAAGGCAAGTCTGCCACTTCAATCCTGCCAGTACTGTATCCATAACGCGTTGAAAAGTTGCAGGCGCTGAGCAAAGGCCGAAGGGCATCACCTTAAACTCGAAGAGGCCGTCTGGTGTTATAAACGCCGTCTTCTCTCGGTCTCTTTCGTCGACTTCGATTTGCCAATAGCCTATCTTGAGGTCCATTGACGAAAAGTACTTGACGTTATGGAGCTGATCAAGTGCGTCGTCTATTCGTGGGATAGGATACACGTCCTTTATTGTGATTTTGTTCAGGCGGCGATAATCGACGCAGAAACGTAGGGTCACATCCTTTTTCTTCACTAACACCACGGGGGATGCCCATGGACTCTTGGACGGCTGGATAATGTCATCCCGCAGCATTTCATCAACCTGTCTCTTCATGGCCTCACGTTCTCGCGTCGAAACCCTGTACAGACTCTGACGGAGTGGTGTGGCATTTTCTTAGGTTATGATTCGATTTCGTGATTGCGGTCTGCCGAATTTTCGATGACGACGAAAAGCAATCTTCGTATTGCAGGAGTAGGGCCTTGAGCTGTTCTTGCTTATCGTTCGGAAGTCTGGGATTGATGTCGAAAGCTATGGGAGGGGCTTGGTTCCTCTGAGCAGGTTCCGCAGAATCGGCGAGGGCGAAAGCACTGGTGGCTTCGACAATTTCTTCGATGTATGCGACCGTTGTTCCTTTGTTCACATGTTTGTACTCATTGCTGAAATTCGTGAGCATAACCGTTGCTTTGCCTCCCCGCAGCTCTGCAATTCCTCTTGCGACGCAAATATTTCGGGTGACCAACAGATGCTGACTGCCTTCAACGACGCCTTCCAAGTCAGGTGATTTAGGAGCGCCGACTGAAATAATGACGCTTGAGCAAGGCGGAATGGTGACTTGTTCTTCCAGCCCATTCAAGGCATGGTGTCCTGACGGCGTGCGCGGCGGTAGTACTTCTTCTGTGGATAACGTTATCGACTTTGTTTTTTGGTTGATGACAGCACCATGGAGGCATAAGAAGTCCATGCCAAGGATGACATCTCTCGAGCAACGCTGTAGGACTACGAAGTCTAGAGGATAAATACGGCCGTTAATGGTGACTCTCGCTGTGTAGATTCCTGCAGGCGTTACGAGATGACCTCCGGCTGTGCGGATTTCAGGGCCTTTCCAAGCTGTCCTAACTTTCTTTAACTTCGCGGCGAACGACCCACTGATGACAGAATAGTCGGCTCCAGTATCGACGAAAGCGGTCACACTGTGGCCGTCGATAAGAACGTCGAGGTCGCTTGTTCGCCGTCTCGCATTACAGTTAGGGCGTGGCGTCGGGTCACGGCTGCGTCGGCTTGTTCCGCTGCTTCCGTGTTGCGTCGTCAGGCCACCTTCGGTAGGTGAGCTTTCGCCGTAAGGGCTTTGCCTGTTTGGCGTTGTGTTCGGAAAGCTCCGTCGCGGCGTCGTCGTCGTCGGAGGATCTTCGGTAGTTCGTCACACAGCAACCGCACCTCCACCGGTTGCTGCCCTTAGTTTCCCGGATACGGGCTAGGAGCCCGGCCCCGCGTTGGGCCAGAGTACTGCCGGTGGTGCAGGGACGTGCGGCGGCTGGGCGATGGCGAACGCGAAGGGCTTCGTGGTGTCCACCGAGTTCCTGTCAGGTAGTCGGCGATGTCACGTGGTCGTTCTCCTGGCTGTGGACGCGGTGCATTGACGGCGAAGCCACGCAGTCCCATCTGTCGGTACTGGCAACGGCGGTATGTGTGTCCGGCCTCGCCGCAGTGGTAGCAGAGCGGGCGATGGTCAGGGGTGCGCCAGACGTCAGTCTTCCTCGGTGCACTACGCTGGGCCGCTGGCGAACGGTATAACGTCGGTGGGGGTGGTGGCGGCGGTGGCGTCTGTCGACGGAAGTGCGATAGGGCGGCGTTTTGGCATGGACGGGGAGGAGCGTTGTGGAGCAGTGCAGCAGCGTAGCTCATAGTTTCTGGCTCGGGCAGCGGTGCTTGGGGAATTCGAAGCGATTGCCGAACTTCTTCTCGATTAATGTCGGCGATCGAATCTACTTGAGGACTGTGCCGAAGGCAACAGCTTGCGCAGCTCTTCCCGCACGATCGCTCGGATCGTTTCACGCAGGTCTCCGGAGTTACTGGCTTGAGCAGCAGCGCAGTCTGCAGTCAGGCGACGATTATACTGTCTGGTGCGCATGCCCAGGGTATTTTCGATAGTGGTCGCTTCGGCTACAAATTCTGGGACGGTTTTCGGTGGGTTTCTCATCAGTCCCGCGAAGAGCTCCTGTTTGACCCCTCGCATGAGGAAACGAACTTTTTTCTCCTTCGGCATGTCTGAGTCAGCGTGACGGAATAGTCGGGTCATTTCTTCTGTGAAAATGGCGACATTTTCATTTGGTAGCTGAACCCGGGTCTCTAATAAAGCAGCGGCCCTCTCTTTGTGAGCGACGCTCGCGAACGTTGGCAGGAATGCGCCGCAGAAAACATCCCACGTTCGGAGCGTGGACTCTCGATTTTCGAGCCAGGTCCTTGCGGTGTCTTCCAAATAGAAGAACACACGACGCAGCTTTTCGTCATGGTCCCAGTGGCTGAGGGCGGCCACACGGTCGTATGTTTCCAGCCAGGACTCCGGGTATTCGAACGATGACCCATTGAAAATTGGTGGTTCCCTGGGTTGATGCATGACCATCGTGGGCTGGGACGCTGCGGTTGTCACTGTCGCTGCAGTCGCAGTCATGGCCTTGGTCTTCCGCGCCTTGTCTTGTAGAAGCCCGTACTCCGGTGGTAGCCCTTGCTGTCGGCGGCTTGTTCGCTGCTCCTGGTGGGCGTCGGTGTCTTCTCCGCGACGTGGGCTGGGTTCACGGCTTGACGGGGGCGTCCGGTACATGAACGAAGCAGCACCTCCACCAGATGTCACGTGGTCGTGACGTGGCCGAAGACAGGAGACTTCGTGTTGGGATTTACCTGTTTATTTGGGCGAACCTGTGCCCGGTAAAGGAAATTCCAATTACACCAGCAGTCTCGCACAGATAGCAGTCTCGGACTGATAGCGGCGAACGGAGCGTCGGCCTTCGATCAACAACTGGCAAGCGGCGAAGCGCGTCGCGCGTCGGCATTTATACTCTTGCCGTCGAATGTTCTAGCGTTATCGCTGGCGGTGGCGTAGGTTCCAGAACAATCTGTACCGTTCGCACAGCGGGCGGGATCTTATCGAAATGATCTACTACAGTCCCGAACCTTCTCGAAAACTGCAGGCGCGGTTTGCGCTGAGAATCGTGTGGTGTTTTGGGACGATAACAAAAACTTGGGAAATGGAACGTGGCACTATGCAACCGTGTCTTTTGTCGCAACTCGTTACACTTAACAGGTGGCATCATGAAATGCTTTCAGTCGACATGAACAAGCACCGATGGCATCCAACCGCAAGGTCATTCTAGGGTGAAAGGTATTTCCCAGCTCAATGCGCACTAAAGGACATGTGCATATCCAAAAAACAGATGCGTTGTTCACCATCGAATCCGTGCTTCTAAAGCAAAGTTGGTAATCGAGAGTGGCTGTAAACAAACGAGGGCTGCGAGCAGTCCCACGTGACAGCATCTAGCCAAAACCAACTCGGCGCCAGCCTCGGAGAGGTTCGAGGAGAGAGAAAGAGGGAAGTGTGCTTTTAACCAGATATATTGTGACTTAACGAAGTTGCAGGGGTGTTCGCACACCTCTCCTATTGGGCGCAAAGAAAAATGAGTATGACAACAAGAGTGAGGAAAGCCGCAAAGCAAGTTTGGGTGAAGTTGTTGATGCTTTAACAACGCTTGCACATTCTTTAGCACACACGACTGTGACAAAGCTATGCAAAGCATACTAAGCGGTCAGCCATCAAACTCCTTCAAAGCAATGTCATTATATGAAACAGAACAAGGTCACCAACAACCTTAAATAAATTTTAATTGTGCAGTGTAATTGCAAGATTTGCATATTTTTCAGTTCTCGCTGCAAAGAAGTTGTGACAACGAACAGAGATTAAAGGGCTCGACTGTACAGCAGTTGCAATAGTTGAAAAAAAAAGCTGAGAAGTTTCTGTGCACAGACATTTGTGGTGTCTCACATATCATGTTACTAAATTCATGTTTCTGTAGAGCTTGTGTGGGTTCCGGCTCACTCACAGGTAGCAGGCAACATCATCGCTGACTACCGTGCCTGAGAAATGTTAACCTGGGCCGAGCAAGAACCGCAAGAGCAACTGCACCCGGGTACCGGCATTCGGGACATTACCCGGTTACACCAAGAGGAATGGTGCAAACTGCCAGAACCGCAGTCCCAACTGGCCAGGCAACAGCAGACGATCCCACATTGAGTGCAGGGAGGATCGCTTAAGCATCGCGTCCTATTTACTAATTTTGTTTCCTTCCTCACATCAAACTCCTTATTTTACTTGTTTTCGGCAAGGGTTTTGCAAGAACTACTCATGCGAAACAACACTAATATTGTTTAACCATAACATTTCTTCTACTTTTGACAAAGGCCATATTATTCACTGTATATTTAAAATTTTGCTAAAGCTTCCGACAAGGTGTCTCATCGCTTACTACTTCGCCAACTTAGTATTCTTAACATTGACCCTAGCATCTTGAACTGGATAACCATACTCAATTTGCAACTTGATGCTGCATCCCCTTGTTGTGATGTAAAGTCGGGCGTTCCTCAAGGCTCTGTTCTCGGCTCATTGTTATTTTTAATTTATATTAATGACTTACCTACAGTAAATAATAGTCCCAATAAACTATTCGCTGATTGTGTTTTATGCATGAAATCACTAATCAGCATGATAACTCTATTCTTCAATCAGACTTGAATAACATATAAAGCAACTGCTCGCAACGGCTTATGTTCTTAAATCCCACTATAAATGCTAAATCATGCATTTATTGGATCGCCCTGACTCGACAAAATCTTTCGGCTATGCCATCAATAACATCAAACTCGAGTAGGTAACATGATATAAGTACCTCGGAATTGAGATTGCCAATAACCTTTCTTAGCATGCACACATTGAATACATCACTATTAATTGCTAACAGATCTGTCTGCAGTGGCGTACCAATTCTTTCGGTAGTGGGCGGGCAAGCCTACCTCACTCGTCACTAGGAATATATATATATATATATATATATATATATATATATATATATATATATATATATATCTGTTTGTGTGTGTGTGTGACGTATGAAGCGATGGTTAGGAGAAGTAGATGAGGAAGAAGAAGTCAGAATGGAATAAACATGCCGTATTAGCTAGGCCACGTAACTCATTCATCATAGCTTCACACAAGCCGACAGGATGAAGACCTCCCAGCCACTTCATCAGTGTCTCATCATCGACGCAGTTCTACACAAGACGCCCTGACCATACATCGACTACGGAATCATCTCCTGGCCGCACACAGCGACCAGCACCATGACAGAATCATCGACCGACCTTCCCATCCCCAAGTACAGCGGAGCAGCGGACGATGGACCCGTACAAGACTGGTTCGACCTGTTCGAGTTCCACGCTACCGCTGCATCTTAGTCGGAACGGGAAATGGTTACAAACTTCAGCGACTACGTCACCGGTGAGGCATTTAAATTTTACCTCACCCACATATTCAACAACGATGAGTCTTGGCAAAAGATAAAACAAGAAATGATCGTTTGGTTTAAAAAATACGATGACGACTACGACGAAGACTTGCTTGTAAGCCACCATCCACAGATAACTGCATTCAGTCGTCATTTTTACAGGCAGTCTCCAACCATTCGAACGCACAAGAAGATTCGACCTCTGACAAAAGACGAAGTGGCACACGAGTTCAGTGGCAGACGACAACGCGTATTTTGGGAAAAACACAGCCATCAAGCGCGCCTCTCTTCTGCACAAAAGTCGGCATTTGCGAAGTCATCGCTTCAGCATATGACGTTGCCCAACCACCTGATGCCGTTCACTCTTCGTCTGGCATACGTGGTCCACCACCTGGGTTTTCATCACGCGGTTCTTCAAGCGCTCCTAACGCTCACCACTTTTCTTATAAGGACGCCTTGCTCATGGTAGACCAGCTGACGCATGAAGAAAATACCTAACAACGTCATGACTACTCGAAGAGTGAAAATCCTGATTTTACATCACTTCGCTCTTTCGTCGCTCACAACGCCCACCTCGCGTCTCACACGCCCACTACGGTCGGGATAGAGCTTCGGAACTCCGAATATGCTCAGCCAAGTCCAGGGCCAACCATCCACATTCATGCGTCAGAACAGCTTACATCCAAAGTTGCGGACACAGAGAAACAGCCCCAAGTAAAATCTGACCAAACCAAGCCTCTCGCAGCGTCACCGTCGAGTTCACAGCAACCCGAGAGCCCAACCAACACAGGAGGCTCGGAAGGATCAACTCCGAAGCTCTGCCCTGTGCCAGGAACGCCCATCAAGAATGGCGTTGCAACAGCCTCAGCAGATTTTTCTACCAATTCTGGCGAACTATCTTCATTGCCTGACTCAAATCGCGACACCCAAACAAGTATCAACTATTTGCTGGTCACGTCAACCTACAAAGAAAAGCGGGCTCATGGTTCCAAAGGAAGTCCACCTCGTCCGACAGAGCAACATCAGCAATGCCAACAAAAGCAACAAGAGGAACCCCAACAGCTAAAACGCCCACACCAACATCGGCAACGAACAATTAAAACTACATCGCGAGGATACTTGCGGCCTGAAGAGTGTCGTGATCAACATACACTAAAGAAAAGACTGATTCCGCATCTGAGCTATCTTCGCAGAAAGAAGAGCCAAGGAACTTTTCCGCACCAGCGTTCAAGATTGCGCCTTCGGCCTGAACATCTGCGTCATCACCATTGTAAACTCCCCAAGAGCCACAAAACAACCGCTTGTGCTCTGCAGGAACACAAGCAGCGCCTAATCAGCCACAATCAACGGGCGCGCAAATTGCATGCACGACGTTTGTATGACCCACGACAAAAAATGCGACGCCTACGAAACAGTCAATCCTGCAAAGCGTTCCAACCTCGTTCGTTTTTTACAAGAATACCGGCTGTATTTCCATCTGTTTCCATGCTTAAAGCGTTTTTGTGTTATCCAGGACGCAACCACCAGCCTCGCCCACCAGAACTCCTACGTTAACCGGACTGCTGCACTTTCCCCTGAAGTCTTTGAAAGTTTACGGAACCCCCTGGAGCATAGAACCAATTGTGAATTTTTGACATTTGTAACTTTTTAACCTCTACTTGTTAACTTTTTCTTGTTCGTAATCCATGCCTTCTTTCGGGGGGAGGGGGAATCGTGTGACGTATGAAGCGATGGTTAGGAGAAGTAGATGAGGAAGAAGAAGTCAGAATGGAATAAACATGCCATATGAGCCAGGCCACGTCACCCATTCATCATAGCGTCATATATATATATATATATATATATATATATATATATATATATATATATATATATAGATATATATATATATATATATATATATATATATATATATGATTTACAAGGAACATTATCAAAGCGAAAATGTTGACAAAATTACACTATGTTGTAACATATCCTTATAACAATTTCATTCTCCTATAGAAACACAATTGAGTAAATGCTGTTGTGATAAATAATTACACCTTGTTCGTTTCCCCAGCGTGCAGCCAAGAGTGACCACTGTCGAAAGTGGGGTGGCTCAGTCCCCCAAGTTTTCTTAATGGAGGGGGGGGGGGGCTCGCGTCCCCCTTGCTCCCCCTCCGGCTGGTACGCCTACGTCTTTCTGGTACATTTGCAGAAGTTTTTCCAACGCTTCATGTCATTTAAAATTAGAACTCTACAAAACATTAAATAGACCCTAGCTGGAATATGCTGCTCATCTTTGAAATCTGGTCCGAAGATATTAAGAACTATAATTGAATCAGTTCAGAAACATTCAGCGCGTTTCACACACTCAAATCATTCCCACTCAGCTAGCATTTCACTGACGAAATCAGACCTTGGACTAACAAATTTAAACATTCGAAGAAAAATGTCCCATGTATTTCTTTTTCAAAAGATCAGCTAATATAAATGTTCACTTAAACAGGAAATCATCTCGGCATCTTCATACATATCATTGCATCTTCATTTCTTTTTCATTCAAGGTTTTCATTCCTTTTTACTGCACTAATTTTTTTTTCAGACTCCTTTTTAGCAAAAACGAGCACTGAGTGGAAACACCTTCCGCATTTTATTGCTTGAATGGAGGATGCATCATCATTCAAGGCTGCACTAACGGATTACGTCTTCAGCCTATTGTAATTTAGTTTGTTTGAGCATGTATTTTCATTAATATGTTGTATTTCTATGATGTATTTGTTGCCTTTTTTTGTATAACACTACCCCCTCTGTAAGGCCTTTATGCGCCCTGAGGTTAAATCAATGAAATGAACCACATGTGCCCTGCGAAACTTGCCACGCTCAGTCCGTTATACAAAAGAGAAAAAGGCTTCCTGCCACATATCTTGGCAGATTGCTCAGAACTCAAGACCCCCTTCCTTCCCTTTCCCCTAACACCCTCAATACCCAACCTCTTTGGCATGGGAGACCTTGATATCAAGCATCGTCCTACAAGCTCCACTTGCACTGACGAACAAGGGCCAGGATCTACTGAGAACATATGGGTCCTGTAACCAGTGAACCACCTCGTCTGGTGCCGGTGTGCATCAACAACATAGTTGGGCTCAACAAAAGTTGATTCATCTCTCTGATTCTCATCATCTAAATTTGGGGCTATGTGGACTCCCCAGTTTTAGTTTCTTGTAATGTGTCACACAGCATCCCACAACAGGAATTTCTTGTAACCCCTTCTTACACGCTTTCTCCAAATAAATAGCAGTCCCTTCCCTGTTCTTGGGCTAGCTTGACTTTCTCTTCAGCAAATCGGCATTATTACACCTTTTGCCTCTACCAGATAATACATCTAGTGCCGAAACAATCAAAGAATTGCAATTGGAGAACAGACCCTGGCACTCACTAAATCTCTTGGTTTCCCGCCCATATGGGTGCGGACGTTCGTAAGCATGTACCTAACTTCAACGAGCTTGCCCATGACCGTGCGCGAAATCTAACGCGCTGCGGCGGCATGGCGACCTTGTGGGGTCAGGATGAAATCCAGCATAACAATCCACTCCTTACGTTTAATGAAATCACATCTCACTATCGGTAGGCTAAGTAGAAGGGCCTATTCTCTTCCTCACCCGAAGTAAGATAGGTCTCAGACAATTACACTTAGAATGCTCCAGACGGGCTCGTTCCCCTCGCGGGGCCTTCTCAGTCGTATCTCCACAGACGTTGACTCAAGTTGCCCGGAATGTAATGAACTTTATTGTTTTTTAGCGCACATGCTTTGGCAAACGAACGGCCCTCTATCCAGCAAAGCCGACTGGGAAGAGTCACTCCGGAGCCCATCGCTCCGGGCAATCCAGAGGGCCCAAGAAAGGGCGGAACATCACGGTGTCCCAGTCCCGACTTGGACGCGGCCAGCGGCTTCCGCGGGTACCCGATAGGGGTTCCCGCGAAAGCTCGTCAGGATCACATAAAGTTCATTGTCTGTCTGTCTGTCTGTCTGTCTGTCTGTCTGTCTGTCTGTCTGTCTGTCTGTCTGTCTGTCTGTCTGTCTGTCTGGGTCATTCTATGCCAAACGTCCCAGCCATTTTAGCGACCATCTCAAATGTATTCGAAATAAACAATCGTGCTGATTCACTGCGTTGAAAACAGTGAACTGCTAAATTTTTTCTGAGAGAAAAAAATTTTGGTCATGTGGCTGCCTTCTGAGTTTCCTGAAAACGTCGTTTGGGTGTTGTTTGTGGAAAAGTTTATTTTAAAAGTACCACTCCTTCTTTCTATACCAACATTGGTCTACATGTTAAGCAAAAACGCTTGAAGCTCAGTAATATTAGAGTAATTTTACTGCGGCGCATATGCCTACAAGAATTTAGCCGGAATGTCTTCTGTTTGCAGTTTTTTTATTGCAATACTGCTGTTTGTATGAATACCTGAGTAGTGAATACTTTGTCGACAAAAGGTATATTTTTAGGAAAAAATATTTTAAGACCTCTCATGCAGCTAAACGTTACGAGAAAAAATCACAAATTTTGCAAGTCGTCCTTTTTGTCCATATTGAAAGTCAATTTGTACCTTCTGGTGCTATAATTAGGTCACTTTTATACCTAAATCAAAAACAAATAAGCAGTTATTTTTAGATACAAATTTCATCATTACATTTTTTGTTTCAGGAAAAAAAGTAATTTTTGAACTTTCCAATTGGAGCCCATCTTCCAATCTGGTCATACAACAGCTGCCACTTTGAAATTCCACATTGCCGTAAATAGGAAAGTTTCAAAATTATTTTCTTCCTTAAAACAAAAAATTTATTGACGAGCTTTGCCATTTGAAAAGAAGTGCTGATTTTATTTTGATTTAAATATTAAGGTGACTTTCAATTTGACCACCGCAGGGTGCAAATTGCATCTGAATATAGACAAAAATGACAATGTTGTGAAATTTATGTTTTTTTTGTTTAAATTTTATCTGCATTAGATATCGAACAATATTTTTTCTTCAAAATACACCATTTGTTGAGTAAGTATTCACTACACAGGTATTCATACAAACTGCAGTATTGCAATAAAAAAACTGCCAACATAAGACATTTCGGCTCAATTCTTGGAGGCGCATGCGTTAGAAAAATTGCACTGATACTACTGACCTTCAAACACCATGCAGAAGCAGCTTTGCTTAACATGTAGACCATATTTGGTATAGAAAAAAAGGGCCGTACTTTTAAGAAAAATTTTCCACAAACAACACCCAAATGACATTTTCAGGTAACTCAGAAGGCAGCCACGTGACCAAAAATTTTTCCTCTCAGAAACATTCTACCAGTTCGCTATTTTAAACACAGTGCTCCAGCAAGATTTTTTTTTTCGAATACATTTAAGATGGTTGCCAAAATGGCTGGGACGTTCGATGTATATTGATCCAATTACATAGATGACTTGCAGAATTTTTACTTTATATATCAGACATTGCTTCCCTGTTTTGGAAACAAGTAAGGCATATCAGACATCTCATTTTCAGTATTTCATATAAGAGAATAAAATCTGCTAACATGGGTTTGATGAAATATGATCTGTGTTCATAACAATAACAGTAACAGTAGTATTGATCTTTCCTTTGATGCACAATAGGCAATTCACATTTACACCAGATGCTTGTCAACTCATGGCAGAGATAATGCACATAAGGGATGTAACCTCACTGGCCTCCTTAGTAGTTCTTGTCAAATTGCTTATTCTGCACTTCTGAGTAAAGGAGCTGCTGTTGCATAAAGGCTGTGCACCAGTGAGCTTATCCGTTGGCGCCTCTCAAATATACTGTGATAATGAACACACAGTAAAACCTGCATATATCATTGGTAGCCGAAGTAGCAAATAGTCCCACTGCACGCGTCATTTCACTCTAATCAAACATTTCGGAAGGCTCTACATGTGCGAAACATGACCAACAGGGAGCCGCTTGATTCCGACGATCTAAGCATGCAACTTATGTTCAAAGGTCGTCCGTGGACCTGCAGTGCCAACATAACGAATTAACTCGAGAAAAAATTAAAAAGGCCGTAGCAGAATGCCGCTAACTAAATTCTCCAACGTCCACGTTTACGTGGCCTTCGCCGCGCGCTACTACACTGCGCGGAAATTATAGATAGGACGGCTATCACAGCTACACATGCCTAATTTCACCTAATTTTATCTTCCGCGGGCACTTGCGATGAAGCACGTGCACTGTAGCGCTGCAAGCACGCCTGCGTTTTCTTGGAGGATTGAATTCGTCCCTTCTAAATGCAACAATTGCAATATGTGTCGTTGACTCGTCGCTAACCCGTAACTTCCATCGTCCGCAGCTGCTACCGACTAGGCAGCTAGCCCCTCATAACATCCACATTAATTGCTTACCTGGCTACCACGTTTAGTTGGGTGCACGCCGTCAGCCTTCAGCATCCCCATCAGCTGGCGTGTGCCGTCCACGAAACCGTAGCCGTTCTTGTGGCACAGCGCCTGCAAAATGGCATTCGTCTCCCCGGCATCCGTGTTGAACGCCTCCAATTCTCCGACAGACAGCGCCCACTGGCACTTGCGTAAACTCGCTTGTCTCGGCAGAATTGCAGACACTACAACACGGATTGACATCAAGAATTCTGGAGATCAGTGATCGGAACCTGGCAATCAGCACGAGGGGTTCTTCACCGCCATTGTTAGTGCCAACGTGAAGAACAACCACGTGCACATATGCCAGAAAATGAGCAATTAAAGAGAACAATTTCTCGATCCGCACACCGCTGAATGAGCGAACCTCGACATGTGTCCTGGAGCTCAATGTGAAAGACCCTGCGAGGTCCTTCAACATTGAGTCTCCGGCAACGAGTGCACGGGTCATGTTAGGCTTGGCTTTTCAGCTGCCGCACACGAACACTTCAAGCACACTTAAACAGAGAAATAAATGCGAAAAAAATACAACGCGAAAAGTTCAACAGAATTGACAGGCACTTCTGGAAAATCACATGCAATCTCCAACACAATACGGTAGCAGAATACGCCAGCTGTCAACGGTTAGAATGGTCCGCACAGTCAACCGCACAAGTGACCACCACTGAACAACGAGGGCACAGTGCTAGGGAACAAAGTTCCAAAATGAGAGCTTTTGCCGGTATGCTTTCTGCGCACGCGCTAAAGGCGGGCGCAAGGCAGTATGGGAAGACGAAGCGCCAGCCGCTGCAGGGCTTCGGCCGCCGAAGTTTCGTCTGCTCGATATGCACCCTTGCTTGCAGCGCGTGGGAGCATGTTGCGCTGTTGCAGCGCGTGCATGCGAACACGTTGTTGCAACACTAACGGTATGTGGACGCAACGGTATGTGGACGCAACGTACACATACCGATAGCTCCACCGACAATAGACAGGATGCAGTATATTTGGTTCCTAAATGGGTGATCAAAAACTCTTTACACAGGAATGGCTGGGCAGCTGGGCCTGGTCGTCCGGTGCTTCCTTGGTAATTTTTCATGGCAAATTCTGGTATCGATGCGGCGTCCGCATTAAAGAAAAAGCAGCGTTAGGTGTCAGTGAAAATTCGACGTAAGAGCTAGCCGGAGGACGTTTGCACCTTTATGTTTTCCTTGCGGCACACATTCCTTGCAGGAGCGAAACAGGCTATCAATACAGAGTTTTAGTGCGGCGGCTCCAAGCGGCTTGCGTACATGAGCCCTTGCGTTCTTTCGTATTCTCCACAGGTGCGGCGGTGAGTTCAAAGAAACGCGATAGCGTGCGCGTGCTACAGGCAGCTAGGGGTACCCGACAATAAAACACGCGTGTGCACGCACGCGCGCGCCCGTGTGGATGCGGATGCTGCTATCGGGTACACACACACACACACACACACACACACACACACACATATATATATATATATATGTGTGTGTGTGTGTGTGTGTGACATATATATATAATGTCATATATATATATATATATATTTCATGACCTTTCACTGTGTTTAAACTTTGCGCACCGGCAAATGGATGTGACGAATCATTGTGGCTGACAGCGCCGAGACCCATTCATAGAGTATAAGGGGACATGGCGCACTGCGCAGTGCTTTATAAGCGCTGTGCCATGTCCTATCGTGTAGCTCGACAAAAGAAATACCGAATGCTGTATGTAACAGCAACGCGCGTCCTCGCGTCATGAAAGCATGCAAGCAGTTCCACGTGCATAAATGGAACGAATTAACGCACATGTGAAGAGCAATACGAAAAGCTCTTTCACAGCATGCAGATTATCAACAAAAACGCGTCATACACAAACAGCCTTTTCGTGATTGGTTAAACCTAAGAAAGGTAATTCATATTTATTTTACCGTTGCTGTTTTACAAATGTGAGTAAAGATATTACAGGCGAAGCATTTCTTCTATCTATCTATCTATCTATCTATCCATCCATATATCTAGCCGCTCACGCCTGGGTGCTCTCGTGATCGCCTCCTTAACTTGGCGTGAACCAAAATTAGTATGGGAGGGTTCCATAGTTTGACGAATACGACGCGCCGGTGAAGACATGAATAAGGTCACAATCATGTTACGCGCGTCGTCAAACGCTTCCTGCTGAACAGTGACACACACCCGCGGGCGGGTATGTGCCCCAAGTAATTGACACTTAATTTTTTGCATCTACCCAAGAATGAAGAGAACACACGTGAAAAATTTTGACGCGTGAGCATTGAGAAATTATGAACCATTTTCCCGAAGTGAAACCTGCTGGGATGCGAAGCAGCAGTGGTGCGCACGTCGTTGACCCAGTTGAAACGGGCGTCGACGCGGGTGCTGGAAGAACGGCTGGAAGCGAACTCGGTGTAATGTTTGCTCGAGTAAACGTTTGTTTGAAACGCAAAGACATGGGAGGCGGGTTGGGTTTCGTGTAAGTTTCATCGCAGATAACGAGCTAAAAAAGTGTTTCCACTCGACGTGCGGTCGAGCGTTGCGGGTGGTGGAGAGGGTGAAGTGGGAGAGATGTGTGTTATGAGCGGGTGGAGGAGCCGGCAGCTGCTGCGGGTGAGACGTTAACGCGCAGCTGCGACTTGACCTACTTGGCAGTGCTCCAATACCTGCGGCGAGAGAAACGCGCCGTGGTGCGTTCGCACGGACGTGCGTGCGGCGTTAAACACATGAGTCAGAGATGCTTCGCATCTAAAAAGCCTTACATCGGCAGCGTTGACCCGACGAATGCAAAGAATAAATGTCGTGGTCCCATCCGGAATCGAACCCAAGCATTCTGCGCGGCAATCAAGCATATTCTACAACAAAGCCACGCCAGACTCGGACCTACTTTTCAAATAGCTTAATACCTTAATATGGTCATGAAACGTTAATAGTGGTTGCAGTGGTGGCAATCCAGCTTTTTAAAAATTACATATGTACTCCTATGATGCAGCTGTGATGTCGGGTTAACGTCAATTGTTGCTAGGTGCCATGCACTGAAGTTGATTTATGCAGCAGCGTCCAGGGCTACCATCCTCACTAGCACCAGCACTTCATACCAGCTTATTGATTCTGGTGTTTTGAATGCTCAAGTTCTTGTTTGCATCATTGCACAAGTGCAAACAACTGGTTATATAAACACTTGGAATTCTTCAATATATGTCTGTGTGTGGAACATTTGGACGTATATTGGGCGTAATTTCATGACGTGTCACTATGAAAAAATCACAACATGGTCACGCTAAGCATGCCTCAGCATGCTTCGCATAATGTCGATTCCGGAGCTACGTGGAATATGCTGAATTTTTCAGAAATATCCTTGGGCAAAACGTACTTTCGGCACGAATCTTGACATAGGTATGTGTCAGTTTTTTACAAGAATATGTAACTCTTAGAAATGCCAATTACCATATTTTTAATTGTATAATCAGTGTACTTAACATTTCAAGCAGTACTCTCTTTTATATTCATACAAAACACAGCTGTAGTGTATGGCTCATAGTTGAGGAAAATGCTGGCAAAGCACAACTTGCACTTCTGCAGTTAAGACGACATAACTCAAGGGCCCACTGAACGCTTGTGTTATGCATGGTGTACTACTAAGTTATTACCGTTACTTCGTGCGATCAGGCTGACATTATGATCTGTGCATGATACAGCTCCTCAACTGCACGATAGTGATTTGCATCACAAAGCTGTTTTCTGGTACGACAGGCATGAGAACTTTGGGACAGGATGTGACAACGAGCATGTACGCTAAATCTGAGAGCGCCATCAATTCAGTCGATCTTTGTATAGGAGCGAAAATTTAGCCAGTTAATGGTAAAAAAGTGACGCATAGGAAAAAAACGAGGAGCCCTCAAAAATGAGGGCGAGAGAAGTTCAGTGTGCGTGTGCCTCCTTCTTTCTCTCTTTCTTCTCTCTTTCTCTTTGAGAGCTCGCTTTTTTTTCTTGCTCTGTTCCCTGTTTTATCTTTCCTCTTTGTTTTCTTTTATGCCTTTGAATGCATCACTTTCTGCAATCTTTCCTTTCCAGGTGAAAATACTCCACGGTTTCAGTTCACTTTAACTGAAACCATGGCAGTATACAGCTGGGACTCAGTACAAGCCAAGAGATTAGCAACATGTTCCAGTTGGTGCCAGCATGAATGTCACAGAACGAGCGCTAAAAATGAGCGCGCCGCCAAATTCTTGCGACAACGGGCGGGAGAAAACGCCGCGAGGTCAAAAGAAAAAAAAAGAAAACAAACATCCAAGGCTCCCCGGGCGCGCGCTCTCCCCGCAGAAGCATGGCTTCGCAGACGAACCTCCTCACCCCACATCGGCGGCCCAGCAAGCACTCGATTTTTCCAGAACGAAAGGGGCGTGGTCATACCGAGTTGACTCATCGGCCGGAGAGGGCATTCCAACCGTCTCGCCCTCTTCCCAGCTTTCGCTGCGTATCGCGCCGACGAAATGACGAGAACCGTCTGGAATGTCGCGCGCAAGGTGTTTAACCGAGCAGCCGAGATGAAAGATCAGGAGGAGACGGAAGTGAGCGCCAGAGCGCGTAGGGATTCCGCCGTGTAGTCGGCGAAGGTTTTGGTCCGTAGGGACGAAGCCGGAGATGAAGAGGATTTCCACCTGAGGGGTGAAGGCTCGGGCTACAGGCAAGAGCGTGTGTTTACCGCTATCGAGCGAAGACCCGTGGCAACAGCTGCGGGTGTGAAGCCGACGTGTTCCGGCGAAGAAGTTGAAGTTTAAAGAGTGGCCAATTGAAGACGGGAGGTTTCCTGGAAGAGAAACTTCAGGGGGCAGCGGAACGACAACAACGCTGGACTTTGAGTGAGTGATTCTCGGAAGAGTATCATTCAGACTTTTGTTCCAAGGACTTTGGACTGAATAGGTTTTCTATCTCTTTAGTCTTTAAGTGTCTTGGTTGTTCAATGCATGCGACTGCATTGTAGTGCGTATTGTTGTCCGTGTCCGTTGTTTCAAGTGTGGCTGATTGTATTGTGTAGTACGTTGATTGATTGGTTTGATTGGTGACATATTGTATGCAACTATTGTGGAGTGTGAATTCTCGTGTATTGTTTTCGATCTGCCAATTTTGAGAATATAATATTTGTTTTGGTTATCAACTCTCGGCTCTGACTTGTTCTTTGGGCCACAGCCGGCGTCCGCTGGCGCGCCAAAAAGGACCACTTCTAAATTGTCCACGCTTTCGTGGTGCGGTTCGGGGGGCCGATACTTCGGCTCTTGGAATTAGCCCGGCGATCGCCTCCCTAATTAACGGGACCGGTGTGACAATTAATCTGGCGTCCGCGAGACAGGACCTTTTGGTGCACAGTGTGTCCAAAGTAGTGAGAAAGAGCCTCGAGTTGTTGATAGTGCTATCGGAAGGATTTTGTGTGTTGTTCAGTGTTCTCGTTAACGAGTGCAGGGGAGCGCTCCGATAGACTGATCTAGGCAGATACTTTTTGCACGCGGCAAGGTTTTATTTGCGAGACACCATGGATCTCGAAAAGTTAGTTGCTCTTGGTGAAAAGATGGGTCTTTCTGGCGCCGAACTACGGAAGTGGGTCACCCAGAAGGAAAAAGAAGAAAAAGAGAGAGCCAAAGAAGAAAAAGCAGCCGAGCTGGAAAAAGAGAGGTTGGCGGTCGAAAGAGCCAAAGCGGAAAAAGAAGCTGAGTTGGAGAGAGAGAGGTTGGCAGCTGAGAGGGCCAAGGAAGAAAAAGCAGCTGAGTTGGAACGAGAGAGGTTGGTAGCTGAGAGAGCGAAGGAAGAAAGAGAGCAACAATTGAAGTTGGAGTTGGAGAGAGAAAAGCTGGCAGCCGAAAGGGCGAGAGAAGAAAGAGAAGCGGAAATGGCTGAAAAGGGAACGGCAGCGGCAGCACGAAATGGAACTCGAGCGACTCCGCTTGCAACAGCGAAGTGAAACCCCCGTCCAAGCTAGAGTTGAAAGCAGCGAACGGGAGGACCACGGCTTCCGCTTGAACCCAAGCAAGCTGCTCGTAGCGTTTGATGAAAGGAAGGACGGCCTAGACGCGTACCTCCACAGATTTGAGACGATTGCGAGGAGCCAGAATTGGCCAGAACAGCAATGGGCAACTGCTTTGAGTACGTGCTTGAGTGGTGAAGCGCTCAGTGTGTACGGTAGGCTGACGCCGACCGATGCAGCCAACTACGCAAAGGTGAAAGCTGCTTTGCTGAAGCGATTTAGATTTACTGTGGAAGAATTCCGGGACTGATTTCGGACAGGAAAGCCAGCTGATGGGGAGACGGCTACGCAGTATGCCGCCCGACTTTGCCATTATTTCGACAGATGGATTGAACTTTCAGGGACAGCATAGGAGTACGATGAGCTTAGAGAGCTCCTAATTAGAGAACAATTTCTTACTGGTTGCCACCCAAGCCTGTCGCTGTACTTGAAAGAGAGGAGAGCTAAGTCACTTGAAGACATGCTTGAATTAGCTGATCAATTCTTGGAAGCGCAAGGTGGCACTAATTTGGCCAAAATCAAGAAGGAGTGTCCCGAGGATTCGAAGAAATCGGCTCCCGAGGAAATGAAGCGTGCACCGGAGAACATTCCGCGATGTTTTCTGTGTAACCGAGTGGGTCACCGTGCTAACCAGTGCCGAACTAACTTCACGAGCCCCACGGTTGTAAAATGTTTCAAATGTGGTCAGACTGGGCACAAGGCAGACGCATGTCGTAACGGAGCGAGTCAAACTCACCAGGTATCCTGTGCACAAGTGGCACCAAAAACCGTTGATGCCGTCACCGACGGTTAGAAGGGCAAGAGTAGGGGCTAGTTGGTTGAACATTGTTGAGACTCACACCGCGCTGGAATTAAACACACAAATAAAAGACACACTGAAGCACAGGTAGGACACACACGAGCGCGAACTAACAACTGTTTATTCGATGGAAATGTTGCACACACATATAAAGGTTGACAGGAAAGAAAAAAGAAAAAAGAAAAAGAAAGATCGTGAACATGCGCACTGCCCACCAAGATAAAGCACCCATCAATGCTAATCAAATCCAGCCTTGTCAACTATCTAAAATGTCTACGTAAAAAAGTATATTCATTGTTTGACAAATGAATAGATGGCACACTAACACACCTGTCCTCACCAAACCTGCGCATCATAAAAGCTTCAATAATTTCTCTTTCCCTTTTGTCTTCTGATCTGGATAAAACAATGGTCTTTTCAAAGTTCGGCTTACAATGACACTTCATGCAATGGGTAGCTAAGTTACTGGGGTGACTGATTTGCTTGCAGTTATAATCATGCTCGCGTAAACGTGAGTTAAGGCACCTACCAGTTTGCCCAACGTACCAATTTCCGCAAGGCAAAGGAGTACCATATACAACATTTGTTTCACATGGAACAAATTTGTTAACATGCCTAACCGAACATATGTGGTTGTTCCCTTGGTTGCCGCTGTTTACTTGGTGACACAGTGAAATTAATTTGTGAGGTGCCGTAACCCATGACCTTTACGGCACCTCACAAATTAATTTCACTGTGTCACCAAGTAAACAGCGGCAACCAAGGGAACAACCACATATGTTCGGTTAGGCATGTTAACAAATTTGTTCCATGTGAAACAAATGTTGTATATGGTACTCCTTTGCCTTGCGGAAATTGGTACGTTGGGCAAACTGGTAGGTGCCTTAACTCACGTTTACGCGAGCATGATTATAACTGCAAGCAAATCAGTCACCCCAGTAACTTAGCTACCCATTGCATGAAGTGTCATTGTAAGCCGAACTTTGAAAAGACCATTGTTTTATCCAGATCAGAAGACAAAAGGGAAAGAGAAACTATTGAAGCTTTTATGATGCGCAGGTTTGGTGAGGACAGGTGTGTTAGTGTGCCATCTATTCATTTGTCAAACAATGAATATACTTTTTTACGTAGACATTTTAGATAGTTGACAAGGCTGGATTTGATTAGCATTGATGGGTGCTTTATCTTGGTGGGCAGTGCGCATGTTCACGATCTTTCTTTTTCTTTTTTCTTTTTTCTTTCCTGTCAACCTTTATATGTGTGTGCAACATTTCCATCGAATAAACAGTTGTTAGTTCGCGCTCGTGTGTGTCCTACCTGTGCTTCAGTGTGTCTTTTATTTGTGTGTTTAATTCCAGCGCGGTGTGAGTCTCAACAGTCACCGACGGATTCGTAGAATTGAAAAATGGGGAGAAAATTCCTATTGTTGGTGCTGTAATGTCAAAACAGCCAACCGGTGTTACGAAAGGAATGCCAACGCTGCCCGGAAAAGTTGCGGGCAAAAAGATTACGGTGTTAAGAGATACCGGCAGCTCCACGGTTATCGTGCGGAGAAATTTGGTACGGGAAAGTGAGTTGACAGGCAGAACGAAACCGGTTTGCCTAATTGACCATACGGTTCGGATGCTTCCCGAAGCAGAAATTGAGGTTGAAACCCCGTACTTCAGCGGGAAGGTTACTGCTTTATGCATGACGACCCCCCTGTATGACCTTGTCATCGGAAACATCGACGGGGCGCGAGGGCCAAGTGATCCAGAATGTTTGGGAGAAGACCCGAAAATAGAGCCCTCGCCAACACAGCGGCCGCGAGATACAGTGGAGGAGCATCACGTGACGGATCTCACTAGAGCCCAAGGTGAAGCTGCGGCGCAAGAGACAGCGAAGGAGAAGACGATCGTGTCGAATAAGTTCACGGGCCGAGCAACCGGACTTACGTCGGCACGACCTCAACCGACCGACAATGTAAAGGAGACGGAGATGGCCAGCCGGGCAAAAGGTAGAGGCATGATCAAGCGGGTAAATAAACAGACAGGACCCGTCGAATGTAATGACGCGTTAACGGTGTCGGAAGAGACAACGATGGCTGAGACGACGCCTCAGATATCATCGTTGGAAAGGGCTCACCGAAAAAGAACGTGGAAACACAAGAAGAGATCGAGCGAGCACCGCAAAAAGGGGCGCAAGCGCTGCTCGAAGTACACAGGATAAGTGTTTAAGTCGAATCAGAATGTGTTGGGCAGTGCTGAGTGACATATGATGTGTTAATGTTGTGTTATCCTGTGTCACAAGTGTCGAAGTGTTGTGCTGTGATGTGATGTATAGTATTGGACCATTGTTGTAATGAGATAACTTTGTACATTTGTATTATTTGGAATGTGTGGTGCAGTGTTGTACTCATGTGCTTGTGGTTGTGTTTTCACGTGTTGTGTAATTGAATTACAATGTACAATTGTATTAAGTGATATATTGTGAATGTGACGTGTCACGAGCAACGGATTGTGTTACAGTCTGTGAGAGTGTGTGGTGACTTTTCGCGCTCGTTTGTGTGGTTTTGAATATTATGAGATAATATTCTTAAAGTGGGGGGCAGTGTCACAGAACGAGCGCTAAAAATGAGCGCGCCGCCAAATTCTTGCGACAACGGGCGGGAGAAACGCCGCGAGGTCAAAAGAAAAAAAAAGAAAACAAACATCCAAGGCTCCCCGGGCGCGCGCTCTCCCCGCAGAAGCATGGCTTCGCAGACGAACCTCCTCACCCCACATCGGCGGCCCAGCAAGCACTCGATTTTTTCAGAACGAAAGGGGCGTGGTCATACCGAGTTGACTCATCGGCCGCAGAGGGCATTCCAACCGTCTCGCCCTCTTCCCAGCTTTCGCTGCGTATCGCGCCGACGAAATGACGAGAACCGTCTGGAATGTCGCGCGCAAGGTATTTAACCGAGCAGCCGAGATGAAAGATCAGGAGGAGACGGAAGTGAGTGCCAGAGCGCGTAGGGATTCCGCCGTGTAGTCGGCGAAGGTTTTGGTCCGTAGGGACGAAGCCGGAGATGAAGAGGATTTCCACCTGAGGGGTGAAGGCTCGGGCTACAGGCAAGAGCGTGTGTTTACCGCTATCGAGCGAAGACCCGTGGCAGCAGCTGCGGGTGTGAAGCCGACGTGTTCCGGCGAAGAAGTTGAAGTTTAAAGAGTGGCCAATTGAAGACGGGAGGTTTCCTGGAAGAGAAACTTCAGGGGGCAGCGGAACGACAACAACGCTGGACTTTGAGTGAGTGATTCTCGGAAGAGTATCATTCAGACTTGTTCCAAGGACTTTGGACTGAATAGGTTTTCTATCTCTTTAGTCTTTAAGTGTCTTGGTTGTTCAATGCATGCGACTGCATTGTAGTGCGTATTGTTGTCCGTGTCCGTTGTTTCAAGTGTGGCTGATTGTATTGTGTAGTACGTTGATTGATTGGTTTGATTGGTGACATATTGTATGCAACTATTGTGGAGTGTGAATTCTCGTGTATTGTTTTCGATCTGCCAATTTTGAGAATATAATATTTGTTTTGGTTATCAACTCTCGGCTCTGACTTGTTCTTTGGGCCACAGCCGGCGTCCGCTGGCGCGCCAAAAAGGACCACTTCTAAATTGTCCACGCTTTCGTGGTGCGGTTCGGGGGGCCGATACTTCGGCTCTTGGAATTAGCCCGGCGATCGCCTCCCTAATTAATGGGACCGGTGTGACAATGAACCACTCGAGACTGAAAATGAAACCAGCTGGCCTGGAAATGGAATCAGCTGGAATCATTTGTTATAATGAAACCAGTTGGTGTGAATTATTATTATTATTATTATTATTATTATTATTATTATTATTATTATTATTATTATTATTATTATTATTATTATTATCTTCCTTATGGCCATTCTCTTCATCCCAGAATAGCTGTAGTGCAAGGCAAATAAGTGATAAGGGCTCAATGCCTTCATGATTGGTTTTTTTTGTACATCTAATGCTGACATTTACAGTTCATTGTATGCCAGTGCAAGTTTCATTTCAAAAAGGCACAGGGTATTTTAAGCAGTGCAAACATATAAAAAACAGTTTGTGTAAAGCCCAGGACATATGCACAACCAAATATTGCTGTGTGCTGCATCGAAGTTTAAAGGGGCTGGCACTCTGTTACCTCCTATTGCCTAGCACCTCTCTGCCAGAGGAGGACATGGCACTGCAATTTATAGAAAGGCATAAAGCTACTCTGAAAAGGTCTATCTGCTTTGCCTCATACTGCCATCACCTGATCTTTTGGAGATAAGGTGAGGTTGCATGAAAAACAGGTTGCCGTGCATCAGTCATTCCCTAATACGTACCTCCTTCAAAAATCCAAAACATCCCCGGGATGTCCTGAAATGACGAAAGTGTTCTTGTCCTGTAGGGTGTGCCACAAGACTGGCTGATATATCTGAGTCCATTAAATGAAGTTAAGATATGTAGGTCTCTGTAAGGACATTATAAATACTGCCTTGAACAGTGTAACAGTGAAATACAGATTTAATGAGTAAACTGCAAATCAAGTGCAATGTTATCAATGCAATGATGATGATGATAATAATAATAAATGAATATATTGCTAACGTGATTATAATAATATTGTTTGGTTTCCGCATATAAAGTAACTAATTGCGAGGATTAAAAGGGAGTGCACAGGAAGGCAATGAGGTATATTTATAACAAATGTAATCTAACAAATTCTCCTACTGAGTTACAAACGAAAGCTGGTAGGGCGAAAACACTACAAGGTAGGGCAAAAATAGCAAGACTAAAGATTTTGTTTCAATTAATTCATAGTGACATAAACATCGACACGTCAAAAGTAATTTTTTCCTGTCGTTTTAGGTTAACACAGTACAGGCACTCACAAACACTTAATAAATACACTTTCAAATCAAGTTCAAATAAATATTCATACTTCCCCCAAACCATAAAAGAATGCAAACCAAATAAGTCCTTTTGGTACTGATGCCTCATATTTTACTGTGTTCTTAGATATGGTACAAGCGTCACGCATAACTGAGAGAAGAGAAAACAAAGAAATGAAGGCAGTATTTGCCGAACAGTATGGTAGACAGCGCTTTCTTAAGAATTACATAGAAACTGCAGTTGGGTAAAGATAACCAGATGGCGCTGTACCTCTACTCTCAGATTGGCTGCATGGAGGGGCTGTGCCTGTGTATGCATAGAACGAGCGGATCTCTCAATCTCCTTTACAGTCACCATACGTAGTGGATCGTTGGTGGGGCATGAACGAAGCAGAGTGGCGGGCACGTTAAAGACACTTGCGCTCGGATCCTTTGGCACGCGTCTCATCGGTGTTACCCATGCGTCATCTGCATTCTCGAACGTGATCGGATGCATAGACGCATGCATGGACGGACGCTTCACCCCACTCATCATCAATCACTCCATGAATATGCTGTAATTTTTTTTTCTTTTTTTCTTCTGGGATTTAAAAATTTATTATTATTTTCCTCATTTTAACTTGCACATATGTTGTAATACCACTACTATTATTATATTCTAACAAAGCTTACTCAGCAGCTAAGTACGTCTATATCGCCCTACATTTCATACAACACTACGCAGTATAGATTTAAAACTACGCTTCAAAGTTAGACTCCACTTATTTACATGAGTAAATAAGTGGAGTCTAACTTTGAAGCGTAGTTTTAAATCTATACTGCGTAGTGTTGTAAATTGTTGTAAATAAATTGTGCCATTCTCTTGATGCAGTGATTCATAGACTGAATTATTTTATAATTTTCTAACACATTTGACAAGGTCAGTCATAAACATTTACTTTAAAATTAAGTCATCTGGACCTTGGCACTACCGAACAAAGTTTAGTACTTTGAATGCTTCGCATGAAATTGAACTCACTTTGTGCTCAGCTAAGCACAGCTTATTTCTCATTTTAACTGCCAATGCCCCTTCCTTGCTATCATCTAAATTTCGTCATGACTTGCTGACAATAGTGTTGTCATTTGTGAAATTACTAACAGAAACTATTTGTACCACATGTTATAGATATATTGCTAAAAAATAGGGTGGAATTAATCTGAAACTGCCGCACTAACTATAAAGTTAGTGCGGGATAAACACCATATTCTTTCGTCACAATCGTAAAAATGCACGTGGCGGAGGCATACTCATCGCCACTAAAAAAGAACTATCATGCTCTCTAATCAACACATCTTCACAACTAGAATCATTATGGGTAATATGCCGTGCCCCTCCCGAAGCATTAATACCTGGCGTATGCTATAGGCCCCCTCGAACTGACCCAGACTTTCCCCGCAAACTTAACGAAATCTTATCCCAGCTAACTAATAAACACCCTAACGCACGTATTCTGCTTTATGGGGATTTTAACTTTCCCACCATTAATTGGCTCAATCACGTTTCACCAACCTCGGGAAATACTGAAGCAAGAGAATTCGTCGATGTTTGCCTCAACTTTAGCCTCATCCAACAGGTAACCGAACCAACGCGTGTCACTAGTGAATCCTCAAACATTTCAGACCTAGAACTAACAAATAGCCCCGAAAGCTTAAATTCTATTGCATACTTACGTGAAATCAGCGATTACAAAGTCATTCATACCATATTTACCTTCACCCCAAAAATACGCCCCATTTTCCACAAAACGATTCACTTGTATGATAAGGGTAATTATGAATTAATTAATCGTGAATTACGAGATTTCCTACCATACTTCGAACTCAATCTCGGTTCCTGTTCTCTCAATGACAGCTGGCTAATGCTTAAGGACAAGATAACTGACTTGACTAATAAATTCATCCCCACAGTGAGCTTTACTGCCAATAAAAATAAACCATGGTTTTCCAAAAGTTCGAAAGCACTTGAAAAAAAAAGCGCCTCTTCTGAGCTGCGAAGTTTAATGGTAATGCATGCGCATGGGGCAAGTACTATGCTGCGGAAGATGCTTATTGTGCTGAAATTAGAAAAGCGAAACAGACATTCTATCACAAAGATTTATCTAAAATTCTGAAATCTAACCTTAGAAAATTCTGGGAAATCATAAACCTGCAACTAACACGAGACATCACACTTACAAACGATAAAAATGAAGACGTAAGCGACACTGTTTGTGCCAATATCTTTAACACCGCATTCCCATCAGTGTTCACTAAAGAATTGATTGATTGATATGTGGGGTTTTAACGTCCCAAAACCACCATATGATAATGAGAGACGCCGTAGTGGAGGGCTCCGGAAATCTTGACCACCTGGGGTTCTTTAACGTGCACCCAAATCTGAGCACACGGGCCTACAACATTTCCACCTCCATAGGAAATGCAGCCGCCGCAGCCGGGATTCGAACCCGCGACCTGCGGGTCAGCAGCCGAGTACCTTAGCCACTAGACCACCACGGCGGGGCTGTTCACTAAAGAAGCCAACGTACCGTTTCCTACGCCACCTACTACGACATTACCAGTGATGGCCCCTGTTGTGTTATCCGTTAGTGGCATTTCATCACTCATTGACAAATTAAAACTTTCATCATCAGCTGGTGTAGACAATATTCTCTAAATTGTTAAAAAATACTAAGGAAATTATTGCAGTGTACTTTTCGATGATGTTCTCATTGTCACTCGAAACAGGAATTTTACCAGACGACTGGAAGGAGGGAAAGGTCATTCCAGTCTACTAATCAGGTAACAGACAGTCCCCCCTATATTATTGACCCATCTCTCTAACAAGCGTCCCCTGCAAACTCATGGAACATATCATATATTCACACATCATGAACTTTCTTGACAGCAACAATTTTTTGCATTCTTCCCAGCACGGATTTCGTAAATCATTATCCTGTGAAACCCAACTTGCTATATTTATTCATGATATACACTCTTCTCACGACCGTCACTTTCTGACCGATGCAATCTTTCTCGATTTCGCAAAAGCATTTGATATGGTACCGCACAAACGCCTACTGTTAAAACTTTCCCGGCTGAACCTGCACCCCAACATTCTTGCATGGATCACACAACTTCTTACTAACCGCTTTCAGTTCGTCTCCATTAAAAATACCCGTTCTAGCTCCCTCCCAGTAACATCCGGCGTCCTCCAAGGATCTGTACTCGCACCCCTCTTGTTCCTAATATATATAAATGATCTTTCTGTTCATGTATCTTCCCATATCCGTTTATTTGCCGACGATTGTGTCATCTATCGCACAGTTACTAACATTTCTGATCAAACTACACTCCAACAGGATCTGGATCTCGTGCAACAGTGGTGTGATCTTTGGTTATTGAAGCTTAATCCCACTAAATGCAAACTCGTCTCATTTCAACACCAGCGTAATCCTTTATCATTCTCATACCTAATCTCTAATTCCGCTATCGAACAAGTTCAGTCATATAAATACCTAGGCGTCACCTTAACATCTGACCTTTCCTGGAACACACACATCAACAACATCATATCATCCGCGAACAGATCCCTCGATTTCCTAAAGTGCCATTTGCGTCACGCACCACTAGACATAAAACTTCTGGCTTACAAATCGCTCATCAGACCTAAACTAGAAAATGCAGTGCCCATCTGGAGCCCGCACCAGATATACCTAATAAACGAAATAGAATCTGTAAAAAATCGTGCCACTAGGTTAATTCACTCTTCATATTCATACGACATAAACATATCATCCCTAAAACGTGACATTGATATTGCTAATCTTTCTGTGCGTCGCCGCATCCCCAGCCTCTGTTTGTTTCATAAGTTCTTTCACAGTTCCCTCAATCAAGCACCTTACATCATCCCACCAACGCGCATATCTCACCGTACAACCCATCCTTATTCATTCGCACGCGCACGCGCTTTTGCTACTACTTTTGCTGCCTCATTTTTTCTTCGCACAGCAGTGGACTGGAATGGCCTTCCCCGTGACATTGCAGCCATCACGTGTTCATCAACGTTTGCACAAAACATAAATACATAATGTTTGTCAGAAGAGCACTCTCTGTAACCTCTATTTGTTAACCCAGCCCTTACGTAATACACCCTCACTGGGGTCTTTAAGATAATAAAGTGAAGTGAAGTGAAAGTTAGCAATGCTAACCACATGCTTGGCTTGTGTAAGAAATGTCGCACCACTCCTTCCTTTCATAATATTAATGTACAACCAAACCAAAACATGTGCACGCATGTGCCTTTAACATGTTTTGTAAACAGATTTGTCCAATGCCTATGAACAAGCCTTACTGTTGCCTTTTGACCTGTTTGACACTTCAGGGCCTTCGATGCACTGTAAGGGCACAAGAAAACTTGTGGGTCATAAAAGTGACTTGTTTCAAGACTTTGCAATATGATGGTTGATTGAAAGTGATAAAATACTGAAGTTGATAAATGAGTTAGTTGTGGTGTCTTGTATAATATATGCATACTCTGTGAAAAAGAAGCAAGCATGCAAATTAGTAAATTCATGATGAAAACATAATGACATCAGTGCAAGATTGGTTGTTGTGGTAACTCACCTGCAGTTTGATCGTAATTATGGAATATGAATGTTTAACTATCTTGAGTTTTAATGAACTGGCATTTAGTTTGTGAATAACAGTATGCTAAAGAGCATGTACATATTCTTGTTTGGTTGTACAACAACAGCGTTAGGAAATATTTTTAAAGAATGAGTGGTAAAAAAATTGTGGCACAAGCCAAGAACATTATTAGCATTGCTCATTTTGTGGTCAGCCTGGACATTCGCGAATAATTTAACAGACATCTGCCCAGCCAAGTATTTAATGTTACCAAGGATGTTTCAAGGGACGTCTACATAATAATTGCACCTGCATGCATGAGCTCATGTCTCTCAAGTTTCATGCATGTGCTTCGTCATGGCAGAGCACGGTGCAAATACACCCAATGGTTGTTGGCCACTGTTTGGTACACAAGTTGTGCAGCAAAACGAATTTGAAATAAATTTTAATACAAAATGCTTCATTGCTATTTCCCAGTTGATGTATTATTTCCATTGCAATATAAAAACAAGTATATCAAATACTGGCGGTATCTCCCTTTGCAGCTATGATAAGGACTCCTAGCCAATTTAAAAGTAGGAATCGAGTATCTGGCGAAAACATCAAGCCCTTAAAATCTACAGAAGTGTTAAGAAAGGGTAAGTGACAATTGTATAGGTAGCAAAATCACTTTCCTAGAGCGAAGCAGCCAGCTGCACTAGATAAGCTGTCATGTTTAATGCGTATAACCTGCCAGGGATGAAATTTATGATACTTTTAGACATTTTCTTTTTATTTCAGTGCACTTAAAATATTAAATTTTATTAAACTAGTAAAAAATATTTAGTTCTACAAATATTGGCGACTGAATCAAATAGAAAAGTATTCAACTTGGAATGTGAAATCGTAGAATATTTTGCACACCCTTCGAATTCGGCAGTTTCAGAATTTTCCTGGGACACATACTTCTCCATATGGGCTTTACATATTTTCTAGAGAAAGCTTCTGGGCTATCATCGTGAAATAATTTTTTCAATTAAGCCATCATAGCAAGTGTTATACTTGTACTTCATTTGTTTTTTCGCAAAGCAGTTGTAGGGTTCACATATCTCAATTTTCAAGAAATATGAAGCGAATGAATGAAAGTATAGTTAGGCAGCTTACTGAATGATTGAATGACCCGTATGGACTATGACCACTGGAAGGGCGGAGCGGGTGTTGTTACACGTGGACTTACAGGCTGTTAAGGGTAGATAGACAAATCTGGCTGATTGTGTGTAAGTATTAGGGCATGTAAGTTCAGATTAAATACCAGACAAAGATTACAGGCAGCAGTCCTGATAGATGTGAACTGTTGGAAGCAGTTCAAGCTGGAAAAGAAGTGGTGTATTTAATTGTGACACATTTGTTGAAACTTTGAAAACCAGGAAAGTTTCTCGAGCAGGCAATGTTAAGTGATGTTTTTGATGACTGTGACATTGCACACTGTCACTGCACATGTGTCTGTTTCCTTATATATTTTCTACCAAAGCCTCAAACAAAGATAGATGGCAGTTAACTCGCGTCCTGTGTTTCCTGTCTTATGCAAGTGTCATTCTGCACTTTATTACCTTAGAAGTACTTGTTGCTGGGCAGGTTGGTATAACATTATTAGGGAAAATTCTAGACGATGTGAATGTGTGGGGCAGTGTAAATATTTTCTGTAGTTCAGCTGCGACTGACGCTCTTTTTCTGTGCTTTTTCATTTTTCCAGTGGTGCTTAGGCATCTATAATTTTCCCCCTTAGCTTAATTACCTCCCTGAAGCTATGCATCATCTTACCCATTAAAAACCATTGTTAAACTATTGTAGGTGGCATTGTTGATGCAAAATGACCTTAGAGTATATGCTAAAGCTCCTGCAGGATCACCGGCTGAATGTGACAATCAGTTCACCATTTATAGGACCCGAAGTATTGACATTTTCAATATATCTGTTCGCACAGTGCTTCATTGGAGTCATGCAAGCTTAAAATATGGTGCTCCCACAGAGAAATTTTTTTTCCTGTGCTGTGACCAACGGGAAAACTATGTAGACAATAATAAAAAGAGATCACAACTAGGCTTAGCTGTGTGATGTCTGCCTCAATAAAAATGTAATAAATTAATGCAAGTGTGCTTATATCACCATGGTGTTGCCAGTTTATTGCTACATTTGTTATGAACCTCTGCTTGCTCCACCATGGTGTTCCTAAGGGTGTACACAGTCTTACCTCTGAGACAGCATTGCCAGAACTAATTTCGCTGTCACAATCTTGAACAGCTGTGCGACAAGCATGCGCCAGTGCAGAGAACACAAGGGAAGCGGTCACTACTTACATGTTCAAGGTCGTCTGCACGCACACCGGACTATGATTTTGCAGTGTCTTACATTTTGAGTGGAGTATACATCGTGATGGCGGCAGCCATCTCTGTGGTCACCAGCTAGACTGTCACAATGTGGATATTGTTGCTTGAGACAACTGTATAGGACGAAAAAGGGCACCGTAGAAAAAATATTTTTAGGCTAATGTAAGGGCTTGTGGTGAGGAGACCATCAAAAGGTATATGGTGTGTCATCTTGCAATAGAGAAGCAACATTTATACCTAGTTTATGTTAGTAGGAGTCTGCTAAACATTGGCCATAAAAGCTTGTGGCTAGAGAAGGATGGTGTCCAGAAGATACCCTCCTGAAATGTTTACCTGCACCGTCCTCCCTTGCCCTTCTTGGTGCACTGAAATTTTTGCCCTATAGGTACTAATTCCTTTAGTGTGTACTCTTGAAGGGCTTCTGAATAAGCTCACTCTTAACACCTGCTTTACCCAAGGGCAAATCCTACTGTTGGAACTTGTTTGCTTGGCAGAAATTTTTAACAGGAAAAGAAGCTTCACTTGTTACACAAATAAAGCTACAGCATTGCAAGATTACTATGATGTTATGTACACAGACCTCCCACATATAACTCGCTAAAATGTCATCACTTACCTCTATGGTGAGCCTGATTATGCCTTAAGACAGCATGTAACTAATCAGTACATGAACCTTGAAAAAACAAGATCATCACGTGCAGCCCGTAAAACCAGTGCTTATGAACTGCAATGATGCCATCGAAAACATCAGCAAAAGTAAATTCACTCTGCTGGAAAGAAAATTCTCCATGAAGCCTGTAAATGTACTGTTAACAAAGTCTTCTCGACAACTTCATTATATCTATTTCTGCAATTAGCATAATCCTGTTTCATACATACCTTGCTGTTCACCCTATAATTATTGACCTCTGAGTGTTACTCAAGTGACCATGCTCATTTAACATACCTGCAAGCCTCAGTGCTAACCTAATTAAATTGGCGACTTTAATAAAGTAATGCTCTCTAATGCTCACCCCTTCAAAAAAAGTTTTTAGCATCCCCTGAAAACCCATGCTTTAAAAACTTGATCATCAGAGATTCGATGTATGTCCACACTTGATGACAGACATTTGTCCAATTACAGCCACATTATAATAACAAGCAGCCTTTGTTAGATGCTTGAACACGTGCCATCATCTCAGGTCAACATGTTTGCTGAAACCACCTTGCTCTTAGTTATGCGACAGAATGGTTTTCATAAATCATTTTGTTGCTAAGCTCACCTTGGCCCATGACAAACTGTGTGTTTAATTTTAGACCATTCTTGGGTAGCTATTTTTCTTAATAACTAAAGAAAACCCGAAAAAGTGAAGCATGAGCTTTTAAAAGGAAATTTGCAAAACATGCACAATCATCTCCAATACCTAGCCTGAGTATATCTTTCAATAATAATGATCATTTTCATTTTAGAGCCCATATTTGATGGCACAAAATCTGGAGTACCAAGAAGTCTGTCACAGGTATTTTTCACTTCTTTATTGGGGGCCATGCAACATTTTTAAATTATTCATGCGATATACTAGAAGTTTACTGCAGTGTGAATCACTTGCCACAATTAAAAAAATAATTATGGGGGGAACATATGGACTCTTTACAAAGCTTGAAGTTGGTGCTGATGCCGTCTGTCACATGACCAGTAATGAGACAAAGCACGGCGCATCGCATTAGTCCTAATAGCAGTGCTACGCTTTCATTTCACACACACGCGCGCGCGCGTTATGTATGCTTTACTGCAATACATTGCATGCACTTCACCCCATGACATATCTGTATTGCGGCAATGTTAACTCTTAAAAAGACCTTTACGGGTTAGCAATTGAAGCTCGACCATGCTCTCAGCAATGAAATTTCTGTTTTATTACACTTTTTTTTCATTTTTATACACTTGCCTAAACTAGTGTTACCAGCTGTCCTGAATTTTGCTGGACTGTCCAAGAGTTTGCCCACGCTGTCCCAGTCAGGACAGATGTCCCCGATTTTTTCCGGACTGTTCAGTAAACGAAAAAAAAAAGAAACGTTTTGTGTTATAAAAGGCATGCCAAATAACGTGCGTCCAACTGATCACATAGACAAAGAAATGTTGCTGTGGTTAGCTGCAAGGAACTTTAAACACTTCAGCTGAACTTTAGCGTCAAGTTTTACTAGAGCATTCTAGAGCGAGAGGAAGTGTCACGAAGAGCACATAGCAAAATTTAGTGCCACATCAAGAGACCGACGCAATGAAGAGAAGAAATAACGGATTTGTTTGGAAGGCACCGCAACAAAGAAAACTAATTTCCTCACCCACACACAACTACCTTCACTGTTGGTTACCCCAATCTAAACACACACTGCTAAGCAAGCAAATTGCAACAGAATTGAAAGTTGGGCTAGTTGGATATGCATGGTATAACTATCAGTTAAAGCGCACGAAAAACAGACAGGAAGACAGGACAAGCGCTTTCCTGTCTTCCTCTCTGTTTTTCGTGCGCTTTAACTGATAGTTATACCAAACAAATTGCCATCATCTGCGACTGCTTAATAAAGCCACTAGGACAAGAACGTTCTCTAATTCTAACTTGTGCATTCTGTATCTATCTCGCGCACTTACGCAAGAACAAGATTCAACGAAAGCGTTGGCACAGTATATACTTCCTCCCAAGTGACACCAGCTGTTCGATCGGTCCTCAAGCAACACGCATGCACCTACCGTACATCCGCGTAGTACATGCATCAGACCAACATTCACAAATTGCGTTCCAAAGGCCTTCATTTGATGCTCGTTATCATTGCTTGTAGATTTGGCGGAAAACACTTCGGGCTGGTAGGTGTTCTGTGCTTCGGGCGAATGACGTTATCTACTCGATAAGCCCGGATGAGAAGCTCCTGAACACGGCGACATCACAGGAATTAACAAAAGCGGCAGCGACTTGCGTATGAATCACTTTCTAACAACAGAAAGCGACCACGACCCCACGGACAGAGGCGGTTCTCGCCATTTCAAACAGATTACAGTCCAATCCAACACCAACATCGGAGAAAAAACATCACGACTGTAATACGATGAACCCGCCACAGACTGTGTGTCACAAGCTAGTGAGGATCTCTACCTGAACCTAGAGGTGTGCGCCGAGGCGATTTCGACCGGCGGCGGCGTGGGGGTCGTTCAGAGTCGGCGGCGGCGGCGTTGTCGGCGCACGCCGGGTTTTTCATCGGCGGCGGTGGCGCCGGTGGCGCAGAAACCGAAACTGAAAATTCAAAAGGCTCCTCTGTCACAGGTTACTGAATTAGTTGAAATTCAGGAATTTTAATCCAAATAGCATAAATGACACTAAACAGATGTGTCGACATCTCGATGAATGCAAAGCGTTTTGTAAAATAGTTTTTATTTCGCTTTCATGAAAAAATAACGCGTATTTCAATCTATGTCCATGTTCTACGGTAAATGTGCAGCACTTTGCTTTTTTTTTAATTTAAGATGCCTCAGTTTGTTGTTGTTGTTGTTGGCAACGTCAGACTTCATGAAACCTTCTTTCATTGAACAATGAGCAAGCAGTGACGCACGTCACTCATTTCGCTTTTTCCGGATCTGATCTTACTTTTACATTGTACGCTGCACAAAAGAAGAAGCACATCTGCTTCGAGTTTTCTTATTACGATTGCATGAAAGCGCTTTTTTGAGTATCTGTCATGCTTTGAATGTAACTTTCCTTCAAACGAATCAAAATACCTACTTTTCACAATGTGAGAATCTTTTATGCAGCGGTATAGGATGCGGAAAGAAACAAATCTGCGCATTTATTCAACTAGTTCTCAGCACGGTGCTCAATGAATGAAATGTAGACATGGGCGTGGGCGAGGCGGGTGGTGCAACACGGACACTTGAACCCTTCAAGCTCCACCAGCACTTGCTACCCACTCTAGCGACACCAACACAACCCGCTCCCTCAGTCGTGATGCAAGTTGAAAGAAGGGTTTGCATCCCCCCAAGACAAAAACCTGTCGATGGTCATATGTGCAGATGAGAGCAAATGCAATATTTGCTCAGATACACAGCCCATACCGGTAACGAGCTGGGCGTCCGTTGAACACGCCTGCAGAGAACGTTGACTCCCCGACCCCTTGGTGTTTGGTCAGTGGAGGGGAACACCCCTTTGCAAGTGGGCCCCATTAAAATTTCTCTTAAAACGTCACAAATAAGAATGCTTGATAAGTATGTATAAAACATTCAACTTTTCAATGCTTTTTTGTAGCGTGTTCACATGCTCAATACCCATCAGATGTGTGAGAAATCAAAATAGGAACTGCCACTCTCGACTTGTTCCGGAAAAGACACAATAGAACAATGCAATTACGAGTGCTGGGAACCTTTGTTCTTTTGTATATTTGATTTCTCGGCATGATTTGAATTGTTATATAAACAAAAATAAAACCTGCAACATATTAAAAAAAGGCTGCTATTGCAAGATGTGTGTTGCAAGACGTGATTTTTCTAGACTTACGTCTCTGCAAGGCACATATGGTGTCACAAACTTGTAAGTGTCCCCCCTTTTCCCCACGACATCTCCCGATTCCCCCCCTCTCTCTCTAATAAAAAGGCACCAATGTAGGCCTCCGTGATTGCCTACTGGCGCGCGGCGGGCCATTCCGGTGGCTAGGTTCAACAGTGGCGATTTCGACTTGCTTTATTGGAGGTGCTGAAGGATCAAGAAAGATCAAGAATTTCTTGAGAGTTCAGTAATAGTTTCTTCATGAATACCGTGGATTATTGGACCTCACTTTGTGTATAATGCTCCAAGGAAAAAAATGGTTTCATCCTGTGTCACTGCCGAGTCAGAAGCCATCACATGTACAGGCATCATTAAGCTTCTATATGGCATTGCTAAGGTTCAGTACATTTGTACAAATAATTCTCGTTAATTGAACATTTTGAGTATAATCCTTGCTTGGGTTAGTATGTGTGAAATATAAATTTGAGATTTAAAATTATCATTGTGGGTTTCTGCAGCAAAGACACATTGATTGAAACTGATGACTCCGGAGCTACGGCAGAGGTAACATTCGTTCTGTTTTTTTTTTTTGGTTACGGTGATGGTAATGCGTTACCTTTTTTATGTATCTATATAACGTGGAGCCGTGAAACGTTCCCTTTTTTCTTATTTGAGTAACGAGTGAGGTATTTAGTTACTTTTTACAGTAACGGATACATCACTAAATAGACTTACAGGAGTGATATCGGCCCACACCGTCAGTTGTTGCGGTCTATAGGCTGGCGGTAAACATTACATGGATATATTCCTTTCACCCAGCACGTGATAGGGAAGGGTCGCTCGACCATTGAGGATCTTGACCTTTGAGAAATACACAACAGCTTCTTAATGATATGCATATCATCCCACCGAAGCATGCACTTCGTTTCATTAATATTTACAGTCAACGTGAGTGCTGTCGTCACGCCGTATGTTTTAGGTAGAAATTTAGCCTACTCAAAATACCTAAAGACGTCGATCCACCTTGCAACACGTGGCCACCCGCTGACGGTTCTGTATGAAAATGGCATCCACAGTGAAACATGTTGCATCTGTTGAAATTTTATCGCAACATTAATATACTGCCACTTCGCTTGTATTTTCATGTCACTGCCTAGCGCAAAGGCACCGCCATTGTGGTTCAGTAGCTAAGGTACTTGGCTGCTGACCCGCACGTCGCGGGATCAAGTCCCACCTGCGGCTGCTTTATTTTCGATAGAGGCGAAAATGCTGTAGGCCCATGTGCTGCGATTTGGGTGCATGTTAAAGAACCCCAGGTTGTCAAAATTTCTGGAGTCATCCACTACGGCATCTCTCATAAACATGTGGTGGTTTTGAAACGTTAAACACCACATATTAATCAGTTGCCTTGCACAAAGGACGCTTGGCTGTCTGCGAAAACTCTAGATTATTTTAGAATCTTCTGATAAGCTTGAGACGCTTACGATATAGATGCTACGTGTATAAATGTTGACGTACCTTCGCGCAGATCATTTTACCGACGACCAATGCTCTAATTACCGCTATCTGTGTAAAGCACGAATTTCTAGTACTTTGCACTTTCCTATGCACATGTTCACTCAATAAAAAGTGTCGTCTTGAGCAACCCACGTACCATATTCTTTGCCGTCGCAACCACGTGACAATGCCGTAAGTGAAATGAGAACACTGAAATGATCGATACAAAACAGTGAGATGGGGCGTAAGTGCGCGCCCAAGTTTGATTTGAGATGCGTATACTACAAGCTATTTTCTTCTGTAGAACCAATATGATGCGTATTTGTTAAATTACTGTGAAGTTGAATGTCAAGAAAGAAAGAACACGAACTTGGAAAGAGACAGTGGAGACGAAAAGTGATAGGTATTCACGTAAAGTTTGATCGGTCATTCCACTATCTCAGGTGTATTCGAAAAATGTCGTGCTGATTTACTCCATTGAAAGCAGTCTATTGCGAAAATGTTTTGCAGAGAAAAATATTTTTATATGTGACCGAAATTCCGGCTATAGAATGGGCCCTATATCGAGTCCTAAGATAAAAGCACATTTACTGAGTGAGTCTATGTGGGCTCAATTTATTTTGCCGACCTGTGGTTTCGAATATTTTAAACCTCCCACTATGGCATGCCTCGTTGTCGTATTGACGTTCCGGCTTGTAAAGCCAAAAATTTTATTTTTCAAATTATAAGACTGTTACTATCTCCCCCTCCCCGGAACTCGTTCTAGGGTTGGTCCTTTGATAAAAACCAGTCATATATCTTTAAAAAATGGTTGGATATTAACTATTCATAACTCTCATTTAAGGATGTGGAAATGAAATGACCATCACTAAATGACTGATGAGGTGAAATATTAACATTAAAAAGCATAGTAAACGTGACTAAAAAGCTAATTCTACAAAAACAATGTAACCTGAACTAATGAAGTCACCACACATCTAAAACCTCGTGCAATGTATATTGCATACCTGCAAGGTGCAGTTATTCAAGCGCTTTTTGCACTGAAATTTGGTCACGGAGTCATTCCCGTTCACGGTGGTGCTACTTTTAATTCTAACGGTTGTATATCTAACGAAGCATTAGGAAATTCTTCGCATGAAACACGTATTTTTTCGCGATGTAATTGAGCATTGTATTCATTGTGCTGACACGAAGTTTAATGCAGGTGATGTATTTATAGAGTACACCGTTCGGTGACTGTGGTAAAATAGAAACAGCAATTTATGTTAATTCATGCTACAAAACTCACGTGACCTGCTCCCAGAGAACAGAAGAATGCATAACGAAGTGCGTTACTAATGAACGGAAGAATTAAATAATTCTCGGTCTTTAATGTTGTTTCTGTAGTCCAATCTACAAACGTTCGTATTAAACGAGCATGCCGGTACGAAGGCATGGAATTGGGTTCTGCAGCATGTTGTGACGCATGTGGCACTGCAGGTCACATTTATTACGTGACATCGGAATCCACACTGAGCTTGGTCTATGATTATGTACCTAATCAATGGAGTATGAGTGCTAGGCTCCGGTTTCATTATTAATGTGGCTTCAAGGACGAGAAAGCAGCACGATTCGCGAGCAATCGAGCACCCATTCTGTCTTTATATTGCGTTGAACTGCTTGTGCCATCAGATGCCACTTCCGTTTTTTCTTGAATAATTGTGGCGATTGGTAAAGTTGTGAGTGCCAAACAAGACGTTAACAAGAACGAGATAGACAGGACAGGTGCTTGTGAACGCCATGTGGAAGCATTTGTTTGCGCTCAAAATTTTCCGATAGCAATGCGCCATCTGGCTGAATTTCAAGTTTTGTTAAAATGTAGCAATGGCACAGACCATGGACTTTTGTCATGTAATTTGTTACCAGTTAAAGAGCGGCGGCGTATTTTAAGGTACCACGAAAATTGTCGCGGTCATATTTCAAGAAGGAAAGAGGCAAAAACGCACCGTTCATGTCGTACGTGATCCTTTATCACTCGCGGAAATAAATTTATTGGTCGAAGAATTCTGTTACCTCTCGGCAATCAGAGAGGCTTTTAATTCTCGAGAATCCTAAATGAGATATTGCGGCCATCTTTTTCCAACAAGCTTGCAATTCTGTTGTACTGACACAACATAGCAATGACCGTGTTTTTGTAGATTTTTTTTTCGTTCCCATTTAGACACTTTTCCATTCATAGACATCTTTGAAGCGCGTAAGAACTTCCCGTTGCCCCTCACACGTCGTTGCATTCGTCCAGTCCACATTGCAAAAGGCTTGATGGCAAAGTTGTTTCCACGCTCAGGTTTCTCGTACCGAAGCTTTCGCGCTCTTTGTGCACTTCAAGGAATGCAGAAAGACTACAAAACAACGCAACGAGCTCTACACCGTGCCATCGGGACTGGTATGGGGCAAACTTGTTGCGAGTGGTCTCGCAGTGTTCTGCCATTGTGCTTCGTTCGCTGTTCCGTGAGCTCAAGTTTGGTCGACACGCGGCGTCGTTGCGGCGCCATTGGTGTCGTGTTTCCCGTGTCTTTTCTTATACACAGTGTTCTGCGAATAAATGCCTCTGTGTAGTCGCTGGTGCCGAGGTCACGGATTACGTTTTTCTTTCTTTCCTTCCGCAGCTGTGGTGACCATTGGTGGTTAGATTATCGGTTATTTCTTTATATATTTTAGTTTTCTCGTTTAGCTAGTTTTCTGTATTCTTGCCCAAGAAAGGTGATCCAGAATTTTTTTTTCTCGTGGGAATGACCATAGGTATCTGCGTACATGGTTGCAGCTCCACATTTCCAAGTTGTACGACTCGGACTGCCCTGCCGACGGCCCCTATTCTCTTTCTGCTCTAGCAGCCATGACCGTCACGTTCTTCCAAACCTTCTCCTCCTACCTACTTCTAAACTATTTTCTCCACTCTCCCCTTTCCCTTCGAGGGACTGAGCCGTGGTCTCGCAAGGAAAGATAGTGTCTTTTTCTTTTTCTTCAACCACACATTCATCCATTCAGGGGAAGCTTGCATGCATAACTGGTTTGGAATGCAGGTAAGGTTCGCGGAAAGTCACCTCACCTACCCTGATTTGTCCCGGGTCAACGCTCTCGAGGTGCGCCAAAAGAGGCGACAACACAAAATTCATACTTCGAATTCTTTAGGGCTGTTGGCTCCCCTCGTCAAAAACTCTTTGGACACGCCTGACTGACTGACGGCCTAGGAAGAGCTGTCGGAAATCGAGGCAGCTTGATTTGTTCGACATGCCACGAGACGCGCTGAATAATTAGCCGAGAGGTTGGGATCCATCGTCAGGTATGTTTCCCACACTCTGTGGTGCTTTCAAGTTTTCCACTCCCCCAGGCCCTAGCCTGCCTAGCGCTGCAGGCCCTATTCTGCACGTGCGATGCAACGTTATTGCACTGTGCTGTGTTGTGCGTATTTTGCATTATGACCTACGTTGTGTTTATCTCTCGCCATGTGACGAACTGAACATGCATCCTTTCTATTTCCTGGGTAGAAAAGAAGGCAGTGTTTGACTTTCTCTCTCTTTCTCCTTCTCCTTCTCGTTTTTTTATCTTTATTCGCTGCGCCGTGCTCCCTGCTGGGCTGCAGAAATTAGGCACCATCTTCTAACCACTACCCCTACCATTTGGGGGACGGAGATGAAGACGACAATTTCTTTGGACTGCCCTGGACTGAATGGACATGCAGTCTGTCCATTTACAGTGATCTGCAAGGCGGCTTTCCTGTAGGGTTTATTTTCTAGCCAAAAACTATCGTTCACAGACTGCTTTTCTCCCTCATTGTGTCTTTACCTCTTCGAATTCCAGCGAATGCACGCGAGTACAACAAAATGTCACCTCTCCGAATTCCAGCAAAGGCATGCGAGCACAACAAGATCTCAAAAAGGTGAATGGCAAAAACAAAATGAGCGAGAAAAGCAGTCTGTGAACGGGAGTTCATGGTTGGAAAACTAACCTTACAGAAAAGCTGCCTTGCAGATTATTGCAAACTGTCTATTGTTTTCTCCTGCAGAGAATTTTAGGAAGACCACGGCTTAAAACGCAAGCACCGAGACGCTCTGAACCAGCTCTCAGAAGCTCTCATCAAGCTTCCATGATGCTACCTTTAGTGTGTAAATAGTGAACATGAATGTTGCTCTTATCAGCCCCGGCTACTCTGCTTGACTTCTACCTGAGACTTGGCTAGCTCCTTCGAACACATCACGAGCAAGCAAAAGGGCACGGAGTTGTAAAGATGAAAATGTGCAACATCACATCGCTTTTATTACGTGACAAATTCGTTCTCTGCCGCATTCGCCCGATCGTGTCCACATATAACTTTCGAGTTTTATAGTGACGACACACCGTTGATTGCGGTCACGTCATTGAATGTCAATTAAACAGAGGTTGCATTATTTATTTGCAAATTACTTCTTCATAAAGTATGGTGAAGTAATTTATTATTTGGCCACCTGATGAGCTTTCTAACTTGACTTATTTTTTATCATGACTTGAATATAATGTTAAGTTTTATTTGGTTGACTTTGAGCATTACCTTCGCAACAGAAGTACATCTGTCAGCGACAATCATTCTTAACCTTTCCCAGTGCCAGTAGGTCCGTTCAAGTTACGTGGTAAAAACCAGTTTGCTGAACTATGTCTTATATGACATGTCGCTCAAATGTCGGTCTCTGCATTTTTTATGAATCCAGCCGTCTTTTGTAAATTGTCTACTGGCAAGTTTTTTAAAATTTTGTTTTGTTCTTTTTAAAACTGGTGGTCCCAGACAAGCTTATTACGCCTCTTCTCACCACTGGATAGCCGTTGTTACGCGCGGCGCCTGGGCCGACGGGGGAGGGCCGCGTTCTTTGTTCATCAAACAAGTCACCGAAGGGCGGCCAGCCTGCTGTCCGCCGTGTACTGTCCATCTTAGCCGGGAAGGGAGGTGGCATTCCGACACCATAGGACGTTCGACGAGACGACCACAATGGTTTCTTGGTGTCACAGGTGCAGTGTGGTGGCCACGCCCCAATCAAAGACCTTGACTTGAGCGAGTGTGAGCGGCACCGTCAGAAATGGTGTGTGTGTCTCGTGATTCAACAGCGCATTCTGGACCCATTCCCTGATTAAGTCAAAACGTACACTTTATAGTGAGCCACCCAGCTCATTCGCAAGAGACCTCTCGCCCTGTCTGTACAGAATGTGATAAATCCTCTGTTAAATTTGCCATCTTACTCCTGAGTGCACATGCGTTTTCTTTTCTGTCTCTCTACACGCCTTTTCTTGCCCCTATTTCTCAACCCCCAGTGCTAGGCAGCAAACCGGATGCCAAGATATGGTTAATCCCCTAGCCTTCCTATCTCTATTTTGCCATCTTGCTGCCTTGGCATCTTCATCCCGGGTATCCAATGTCTTAAAAGGCCGGTACAAACAGATAAGTTAAAGAATAAAACAGATGGTGAATATTTTCTGCAGCATGTTCAGACGCTGCATATAAGTGGTCATCCTCGAAAATTATCAACTTTAACACCGCGGACAGGTGCTGATATACCCTGTGTAGGTTCGAGCATGTATTATGCCTCGACGCTTTTAATCTTCATTAAACTTCTCCCTTTCGATTTCATCCTTCGGGGTTTTGTGTAGTTCTTCATCTAACGCCTAATCTCCCTGTCCTTCCTCATTTATTCCTCCTACTCCCTTCATCTAACGCGCTGCATTCGTGCTGCACTGCTACCACTTCATTTCTTCTTTATATACGCCCTGTTTCGGGCACAAATATAGGCTGCCATCTTGGACTGATAATGATGCTGTTTTCCATCCGTATGAATATTCGAATTGTGCTATGGCGAACTCGCACGCATCAAAACGCTGGGCCATTACATTCAACGTCGTATCACCATAATCATAGCTAATTACGACACAAAAAACAGCAAAAAATGCTTTTAAGCCTAAGATGGCAGTGTCTATGCTTTACTGTAACTGATACATTTATTTTTTGCCAATTTGTCCAATATGTCATTTCATGCAGCGGCCGCCGAACTCGTTCCGCTGTTCATAGTGGTACTCTCGGTCTCTGAAGCTGGATGAAGATAACTAAGAAGCCTGGTTTTTACTGGCTACATAAAATGTGAAACAAAGCTATAAGTCAAGATGAAAAAGAAGACAAATCTGTGAAAAGTCAGTACTGGCGAATAAATGGCGCGCCGATTGCGCCGATGAAAAACGTCGGCGGCGGCGGCGCGCCAATCAGTTCGCGTCGGCGGCGGCGGCGCGGCGAAAACTATTGGCGGCAGCACGCCGACGAGTCGGCGCACACCTCTACTTGAACCACAGAGTCAGTGTTGCCAAATGTTGGCCAGCAAAAATCGCTAGATGGCAACGTGAAAGTAGCTAGAAGTAGCCAAAAAATCCAAGAACGAGCTAAAAGTAGCTAAACATTTTTAAAGCGCTTCTTTAACACATTCTGAGTGTACAAAGCATTCATTGACAGCTGTTTTATATGAAAAGATGAAACGCAGCTCTCAAGTTATGTTGTCTTGGAGGCAACTACGCAGAACATGTATGCACGAATAATAAATGTGCTCCTATAGTTAAACTGCAATAATTTATGGCTGGCGTAGTTTTCGCAATGCGTAAAGTCTTGCCCGCTCAGAAACGACGAGCTCCGAATGCATCAATGCTCTGTAAACCTGTTAAAAATGAAATTAATGGGCGTAACCATGGCATAATCGAAACTGAAATTCTGTTCGATATACAACTGTAAAAAATAAAAGAAACAAAAATTGCTTTGTTACAAAGAACTTCTTAAATCAAGTATAGAATTTTCAGTGCCTGTTTTATAGCCTTACACGAAGCATTTCTATATTGTTTTTTTGTTGCCATATGCAGTAGCACGTGCACGGCCAGACAGATGAACACAAAATTATGAACGCAAATGAGCACAAAACGAACGAAACAATCCAAAATAGCATTTTATGCACATAATGTACAAAAGAGATTTCAGAGCACTTCTAAAAGAACAATCATCCACATTGGTGAATGAAAACAGAACCATCTTTTAGCAATTCCAGCAGAAGGCGTAGGGCAAAACAATTATAATCAATGATAGTACACACAAACAATCAGTCCTGCTGTACACACAGTTCTTCGATAATGTCTGAAGCTTGCAGAGTATCGTCCTCTGCCGTTGAGTACGATGCCATCGTACCGATTTTGGCCACCACATCACTTGGCAAGCTATATTCATGGCATTTTTTTATGCCTCCGAAACCCGCTCCTTACAGTTAGCAGCGCATTCAGTGTGTAAATGTCCAACCTATTACGACGCTTTCTCTTCACGATGCTCATTTCGCTGAAGCATCTTTCTACTCCAGCGTTTGAGAAAGGCAACGAAAGCACTGTCATGGCGAGTGTATCCAGCTCGGCAAAGGGGTTGTCACCATGCGCGTCCCTGTAGGAATTAACTTCGGCCCAGAAACCATCGGTTGTATCCGTACAGCACCATTTCACGTGCCGCAAATTCCTGCACTGCGTTTCGCAAGCGGACACGGCTTTCACGGAGAGAAACTGTGCCGCCGATTCCGTAATTGGCTCCTGTGTTGCTTTCAGTGCGTGCTCTACAGAGAGCAGAGAAGCTTTTTGCAAGCACTGAATGTTCTCTGGAAGCCGCTGACGCAGCTGGTTGAAAAGTTCCACAATGAAACGTCGGGCGCGAAGACGCAGCTCATTTTCATCAACACGTGGCAAGCATGCGTCTCGGAGTGCTGTTTCGAACCGGTGACCGAAGTACGGATTCGGGTCGAGATACTCGTTGATATTGACAGTTAACACGTCGTATCGGGAAGTTGGCAGAGATACTTTTGCGGCGGTAGATTTGACAAGGAGCATGAGATCCTCGAACAATTTCATCGGATCTTGTTTTTCCGCTTGATAGCATTTGTTCACACGCTGTACTTGTTAAAACCCAGTCCAGCAACAGTAGGTAGCATTTGTTTTGGGGGTCACTGTACATTTCAAACAGCATCATTGCCGTGTAGCAATTTTTTCCCTCTGTGCTTTCTCAAAACTTCCTTCAGTTCAGCCCATTGGGCAAGTATCCTAATTACTGCCGTGTGTGTTGACAACCAGCGTGTGTCACAGGCTTGTGGTATAGTAAGTGGTGTCTCTCCGTCGTTCATTTCGCGGTATAAGCTTTGGTATTCCAGTTTCCTTGTCGATGAGCGAGCAAACCATCGGTATGTCTCTCGCACCAGAAATTCTATGTTTCGCGGCAAGGTAACCGACGCATGCGAAACTGCAAGCTGAAGAGAATGGCAGACGCATCGCACCATAACAAGATGAGGAATTTCTTTCCTTAGTCGAGTGTAGACGCCACTGTTCACGCCCGTCATGGCGTTTGCATTGTCCACTCCAATACCAACAAGGTTTTTCGGGTTCAAACACTTGCAACGCAATCCTTCCAAAAGCGCCGAGGCGATGCCTTCAGCATTGCACTGTTAAAGTTCTTGCAGGGTGAGGAAAGTCGAAACGATTTCACCGTTTGGCTTGGAAAAATACCTGATGACGATGCCGAGCACCTTGACGACACTTGTATCGGTCGATTCGTCGATAAGAACGCTGTATTTTTGTTCGGCAATATCTTCCCGTAACGAATTTTCAAAATGTGGTGCAAGGACGTTCTTTATCACGTTAGTACACTTTGTGCGATGGATCTTGATATTAGACGCGACCTTGCTATCTTGAAAAATCCGCTTGCAAGCTTCTCCCAAGTGGTCAGTGGTGTTCATCGCGCAATGTTCGGCAACAAAAAGAGCAAGAGTGGCTTCTACTCTTGACAGAAAATTCTGTGACAGAATAAAGAACGCCTAAATGGCCTGAAAAATGTTTTCCGACACACCGATTCTAACGCCATCTAATCATACACTTTAAGCCAAGTCAATCCGGTTTTAAGCGGTTATTGGGTGAACCGAACGTTTTTGCCTCGAAAAGGTTCATGCCACCGGGTGAACCGAAACACTTCCTTAATTAAAATGGCCTCTTAATTGCACAGCAGCGCCACGCTCGACTTCTGCTAGGCGCGGTTTATTCCGTCAATAAAATTAGCCTCCTAATTGCACGGCAGCGCCACGCTCGACTTCTGTAACGCGCGGTTTATTCCGTAAACAAAACGAATTCTGTAACGCGCGGTTCATTCCGTTAATTAAATTGACCTCATAATTGCACGGCAGCGCCACGCTCGACTTCTGCTAGGCTCGGTTCATTCCGTTAATTGAAACAAATTCTGTAATGCGTGGTTCATTCCGTTAATTAAAACGGAATTAAAACGGCCTCATAATTACACGGCAGCACCACGCTCGACTTCTGCTAGGCTCGGTTCATTCCGTCGTTAACTAAAACGGCCAGCGTCGCTTATGTACTCGCGAAATGCGCCGCGGATGGCACCAAACTCTTATGGAGAAGCCACAACTACAGAAAAAAACTTTTCAGCCAAATTTAGCAGCAGTCTGGCAACACGCACCACAAAGTCTGGCAACTGACTTATGCAACCCCAAAAGTACAGTGCCACGGAGGAAGGAAAGGTGTGGTGCACTAGATACCAAAAGGATCCTTGCCGCAAAGACGACGGAGAAATAACCACCGCACGGTGAATTTTCTCACAAGTTAGTGAGGAACCTTACGGTAGACCTTTCGTTTTCACCACCTAAACATCCCCAAAAAAATGTCCTACACAGCTATTCTGTCGCCGTCTATTCATACTTTTTAAGCCAAGTCAAGCTGATTTTAGGCGGCTATTGAGTGAACCGAGTATTTTGGCTTTCAAAAGGTTCGTGCCACCCGGTGGCAGCAGACGCGGCCTGTCAGCGAACTTAGTTGGGCCAGTTGGTTCTGCATGTCGATGCAGATGCGCTTTGAAGACGCGCACAGAGAATTCACAGCGCACACCTGTGTTTTCCCTTTCTGCGTCTTCAAAGCGCACCCACATCGTCGACATGCAGGAGAAGAGTTAGCTAGAATTTGTTACAGTAGTTCTGTTTGGCGTTGCATATGTTGTTGCCAGACTTGGAGAGTCAGTGTTGTCAGACTGGTGCCAAATTTGGCAGAGAACTTTTTTTATGTAGTAGTGGCTTTTTCATGAGGATTTGGTGTCGTCCGCGGTGCATCTCGCGAGTGCATGAGCAACGCTGGCCGCTTTTATTAACAGAATGAACCACGCCTTGCAGGCGTTGGGGCGCGTTCTCTTGCTGTGCAATTAAGAGATCGTGTCTCAGAATTAGGGAATCAACGACGAGTCGTCTACCGTGCATTTCGCGAATGCGATGAACTCGTTCGCGAGTGTGTGTGCGACATAATTAACGCAATTAACCGCGCGTTACAGAAGTCGGGGCGCGTTCTCTTGCTGTTTGCGCAGCTCTGCAATTAAGAGATCGCGTCTCAGTATGTAGAGCATGGCTACGTTGTGACCCATGTTGTTTCAAACAGTACGCATCGTTATTATCGTTCAAACTATACGAGAAACACCTTTGCGATACATTTTCAGTGTTCGCTTTCACGTTTTGTTACCCATTTCACGCGTCATTACACATATCTACTACGAGTGGGAGACCACAGCGACTTATATGTTCCCGGTAGCCGGGACCTTCGACTAATCTAAAGTCTCACTATCGTCTCTGTGCCATTAGTGTGCGCTGAACTTTACATTGCCTTTAATGAAGTGGGAAGAACAAGCCTACGCGCCTTTAATGGGGATCCAGTTTTCTCTCGTGGTCAAAACAGAACGCTTTGATTAGCATGTAAAATTAGTTCAAGCTTGCAGACTGCATCCTGTCTTGACAAAGCTGTGCCCGAGTTACGAGCGCTTCATCAGAATAATTTTATCCGCATAAAATATTGGAACACAAGCAGCCGCGGCCAACAACAAACGCTAAATCTACGCAAGAACAAGCTAAACCGAATGTTTCCTGGGGTGGTTTTCTGGTGACTGCATAATGTTGCCAGAGACCAGCAGGCTCTGGCGAAACCGTCTATGGTGTACTAGCATATATAGTACACTATACCAGGACGTGGCGAGCTTCGTCGGTCGCAACGACCAGTGGTCACGACGAGTGCATGTGGCAGTACAGCCGCACGCGTTCACTCGTCGAAAGAGGAGGGAGTGTTGAGGCGTGCCCAGGGCTGTAGTACATCAACCTAGCAGTACATCAACGGCCCCAGATGGCATTCCAATTATGCTGATAAAGACATTGGGTCCGAAGTCTAAGCAAACTTTGAGAGAGGCAGTGAGGAAAACAACAATCGATGGTGAAGTCCCTGATGGATGGAAACTTAGTAGGATCTATAAAGGAAAAGGGGACAAAACTGACATAAACAACTACCGTCCTATAACAGTGACATCAGTGGTCTACAGGCTGGCGTGCAGATTATAAAGGAAAGACTGCAGGCATGGAGAGAGGATGAGGGGGTACTGGGGGAACAGCAGAATGGATTTCGGAAGCACAGGAGGTTGGAAGACAATCAGTTTTCACTGACGCAGTGCATTGAAATAGCAGAAAAGGAACACAGGCCCCTGTGGCTAGCCTTTTTGGATATGAAAGGAGCGTACAATAGCGTGGTTCAAGAGGACTTGAGGGAAATGATGGACACACTAGGTGTGGAAGATGGAGTCACTATTCTTTTAAAGGATATCTATAAATATAACAAGGCAGTTATAAAGTGGGAAAAACAGGTATCCAAGCCCACAGAGCTAAACCGGGGGCTTAGGCAGGGTTGTCCTCTGTCACCCTTGTTATCCATGTTGTACCTACAAGGATTAGAGGCCAAATTAAAGGGAAGTAAACTTGGCTTCATCCTCTCTTTCGTCAAACAAGGAAAACATTGAACAGGCACTACCAGCGTTAATGTACGCAGATGATATAGTGCTAATGGCCGACAGCAAGGAAGATTTTCAGAGATTCATGGACATCTGCAGTAATAAGAGATTTCAGATTCGGTAAGGAAAAACCAGCAGTCATAATTTTGAATGATAGTGAAAGTAGTGAGCTTAGGATACAGGAGGTCACACTAGAAATAAAAGATAAATACAAATATCTGGGCATATGGATAAGCAATGGAACCGAGTACATCAGGTAGCATGAAATATACGTAACGAATGAAGGTAACAGGAATGCAGCAGTGATGAAAAATAGGGCACTGTGGAATTACAATAGGTATGATGTTGTGAGAGGAATATGGAAAGGGGTCATGGTTCCTGGTCTGACGTTTGGCAATGCGGTCTTGTGCATAAGATCAGAAGTTCGAGCAAGATTGGAAATTAAGCAACGTAAAATAGATAGACTTGCTTTAGGAGCCCATGGGAACACACCAAATCGGGGAGTACAAGGTGATATGGGATGGACATCATTTGAGGGCAGGGAAGCTAGCAGCAAGATAAAATTTGAGAAGAGATTGAGAGAAATGGGGGAGTAGCGTTGGGCTAGGAAGGTTTTCAGCTACTTGTACATGAAGAATGTCGATAGCAAATGGAGGAAGCGAACCAGAAAATTGACGGTAAATACTTAAAAAACAGCAGGGGGCCAAACCAAAAAGAACTATCGATTAAGAAGAAGGTGAAGGAAAACGAGACCGAAATGTGGAGAATTGGCATAATTAAGAAGTCCACACTAGAGATCTATCGAACTTTTAAGCAGGAAATTGCCAAGGAAAGGATCGATGATAATACTCGGGGTAGTTCTCTACTGTTTAAGGCCAGGACTGGAATATTGGGAACCAAGACATATCGGGCCAAATACGAAGGGGTTGACACGGTATGCAGTGCATGCGCAGAGGAGGAGGAAACTGCCGAACACTTGATGATGGTCTGTGAAGGGCCTCACCCTATAGTTCAGTATGATGGCGCAGAGTTTTTCAAAGCACTGGTGTTTAGGGACAGGGAGGGCAAAATAGACTTTAAGCGGGTAGAATTAACTAAAAGGAGGTTATCAGATTGGTGGCTGAAGTCAAGGCACGAGTGAAAACTAAAGCATTCACTGCAAAGTACCAGTCCTCAACTTCACTATTTAAAGGAAAAAAAAGATAAATCTAGTTGCTGGGTCACTAAGTATTACGACTGGGTGGCGTTAGTCGCCGCCTGATCTAAAGGGTACAGCCACATGAATCCATCCATCCATCGCTCGGATTTGCAGCAGAAGATCACGACGCCAGTGATGCGACTGCAGTGGCAACATCAAAAGCTCGTCTACAAATGTGGTGGAAGGCTACGGTGCAATAGGGACTGACAGGACAGACACGGCACTTCTATAGTGCAAAAAGACTTATGTGACAAGTGTGTGCCCCGCTGTCTCTTTTGAGACTTTCTATCTCTTGCCTTTCTTTTTTCTTTTTTTATCGGCTAGGTCCCACTATCTGTGACCACCCGATTCAAAGAGAACAGCCACCTATCAACATCATCATCAGATCGTAGACGTCATCACTACTAATGCATCGTCACTCAGGATGGTATGTGTGGAATACATCACAGTGACCACGTCAACGTTTATAGGTACTTTTTCAGTTTCAAAACTCTCCGCTTCGTTTTCGGGGAGCAGGCAGCCGGCTGCAGTTCCCGCCACCGCGGCGTTGCAGGCCAACTTTGCACTGAGCAAACGAGGGTCGTCTGTTACAGATAGACGCGGTGTAGCAGGTGAGCAGCGCTTACACAACACCACAACTTCTTGGTTTAGGCATGAGGAGCATAACGTAGAGCCTAGATGCATGTGCGGCGCCTTTCCATGTCCTTGGTGAAAATAATAGCTCGCATATAGCGTAGTGCTAGACGAGCATTTGTCGAATAAAGAGCTGTTTTGTCGTCCTGTAACTTCTTGTTCTTCCAGGTAGTGAAGCAAAGATTTAGAGCTCAGTTGTACTGGAAACGTCTTACCGAAGCTGCGGTAAAAGCTTCGACTCGTATAAGCAATTTTTGCGAGTCTAGGCGTAGGGATCTTCAATGTTGTGGACATCAACTTGCGCAGCAAAAAGCACCCCGGCGGGCCATACCCCAAAGGAAGTTGGAACCGAGCCATTGCTGTAAGGTATCGGCCACATTTAAAATCCAACTGAAACGATGCTATTTTTCTGTTCAGCTGGTATATAAACCAGTGCACTTTCTTCTTCTGAAGTATTCAGATTTATGGGTGTCTGAGTGTATAATACTTAGGATGATTACAAATCCGAAATTTGCGAAAATATAAAGACAGCAGTGTATTGACACAAAAAAATTGTCACTGTCACACCCTAGCCACGAGCATTCGAATTTCAATATCAAACAAGCGCATAGCTGAATTCCTGTAACAATTCAGGCTTGTGACAGTCAAACAAGCCATAAGACAACCGGTTGTGTACCTACACCCATTCGGTCATTTTTTGCATGATGGATGTACTATGAAGGGACATTTTCTACACTTCAGGTAAATCTTCAACTACATCAGTGAGAGTTCAGTGAGAGATCAGCGAGAAGCAGCCGGTTACTTGGCGCAAAGTTAGAGTGCAGCGCCCTCACACTCCCTAAGAGCAAATCGCACCCGCCTCAAAAGGAGGAGTTAAAAAACTGAAAAAAAGTATCTCTAAACGTTGGAACACGTAGCACCAGTGTCGATGTCGCAGGACACTCCATTTTCAATAAACTCTCGTACACTGCTTGTCGTCAAAATGCAATAACTTCCACGCGAGGGATTCGATTCAAATTCGGTCAACACGACCTACGCACACTGAGCAATAACAGGAAGAGTTCACGGCAATTTTGAAATTTGATGTTAGTGCTCTTTTAATCAAGTGAAGCGTCCATGAATTTTTCGTATGTGACGTTGCTACAGTGGTGTGTATTCTTGGCGACATGTTCAGGTGTTCATTGTATGCTCGCGCAAGTGTACTTATACATTCGATGCGATTTGAGAATAAGGCTTAGTTGGAAGTTAGTGCTCTGCCCTCTTGTGTCTGTCTGCTCGGTCATTTCTTCTTTACTGCAATGCGTCATACCAGGCCAAAGATACAGCCAACACTTTGCAATTTACTAATACTTGTATGACGCACGTGATAGCATTTACAAGTTAAAGCCGGAACTTAGAGCCTTCAAAACATACGTGCGCATCACCAGTCCGCATTTAACTGTTGCACGACGTGAACCGCAGTCAGAGGCTTTGCAGAGTTTCATAGTCAAGGTTACCACGGTTCTCCGTCAAGGTTACTCAAAACAATAACAGGAAACCTACATTATCACACTTTCTCATGCGACCGGCTGTGGAAAATGCGAGTAGTTCGCTCACCCAACATGTTCGCAATAGCCCGTATCCAGTGCTCTCGCCGTTCTGCTTCGTGCGACCGCTTCAGAAATCAGTGCAACTAAAGTCCTTTACGTCTATGACAGTTGATAACACAACAGTAGCATCAACTGAGAGCTTTCTTCGTAATGTGTCGAGCTGTTGCGTCTGCTCTTGTTTTCGCCGTCATTCTGGCAAGCGATCCAGCAAGCACTTCATGGTGATTCTGTTGCGTGTCCAACTAGTGGAAATAAATGAGTAGCGCTTTTTCTAAGTTTTCAGTGCGCAAACACACCTATAGAGCTTAACGATAGTATTGCACTCGCTAGTAAACTGTGCAAGGACTTTGAAACCCAAAACTGCTCTGACAAATGGCGCTACATGTGGGTCAAACTCCCGAGTCATACGTCTGCTGTTGCTTCAAGTGCATTCATAGCGGCTGATAAAGAACTTTGAGGTGGAGATGCCACGAACTCTTTTAGTGCCTTTGACGGCTTACCAGAGATCCTCTTGTGACAAGAACAGCAGCATTACTGTTGCAGAAAGCATTTACAAAAACTGCTTTGCAGCCATTCGTAATGAAATTTGACTTGTTACTAAATTAGTATTAAATTACTACTATTAGTACACAACACTGCATCAATCTCCGTAATTTTGTGGATGCAGAAACAGTTTGCTTGCCAATTAGCAACGATAGAGACTGCTAAACATTTTCAAATTTTCAAGCACTGATTGCCTATTATGAAGCCTAGACAGGTCAAGACACAGGGCTGTTCCTTCGGGTTTGCTACGCTTTGGTCAGCACTATAAATAGCCGCTCATGGGCTCGTTTTTTTTTAATAGTGCACAAGTAACCAATATTCAAACTGCATCTTTTTACAACACATTTACTGGATGCAGTGTCAATAAAAAGGCAGTAAAGGTAAGCCAAACATAATGTACAACAGAATTTGAAGCAATCCTCCATTACCGAATATGTTGCATAAGCATGTGTATTTTGTATGCGGTTCGTAGGTATGGATAACGAATAGCTCCCAACTGCACTCACGTAATTGGTCAAAATAGCTTTTTGGCCATTGGAAGCAAAATTCAGATCACACGTGAGGGCAAGATGCTTTCGGAACAGCTGATTCAGACTTTCCAAACTGATTGCACTGGACTCATAGAGAGTAGCTTTTGATGATGCTGAAATTCAAGGAGGGGCAAAGCAAACTTTATTCATGAGCATTTGGGGAGTATCTGAATTTTTCGCTCTACAGCCACTTTTCTTTGGCTAATAGAGTATATTCATTTTTCGCTTCAGCACCTTCACAAATTCTCTCCTCTAGTTTCCTTCCCGTGTATTGGTGTTCCTCCAAATACTGGCTTGCTACTGAAAGCTTCACCTTTTTTGTTATTAGGGCAATGATCGGCCACCAATCACCAATCTTCTTTACAGGGTCACAAATAATAGGTTGATTAAAAGCAATATTTCAAAATTCTGAAGAAAGGTAGGACACTTGCTCACTCAGTTTTCACTTGCAAACAAGCCATGTGTTTGGGCACTGATCTCCATCTCAACTGAGCGTTGCTTTAAAATGCTGCCATTACAGATCACTATCTTCTGAGATGTGCCCTGCTAACTTCTATATTCATGTTCGTGGATTCATTAGTTAGAACTTTCAAAAGAGTGTCTTTCTCAATTGCAGTTTTTTTTTATGTAGGACTTCAAGCAATTGTACGAACCCCGATTTGTTAAAGAAAGTGCCAATAGGTGCTCTTATTAGCGATTTCTCAATTTCTATGACATACAGCACTCTATGGATTAAATCTGTAAATTTTACATGAGAATTTCATAAATGATGAAATATTCACACATAATAAATGACTGCCAAACAAACAATGAAGTTTGTTGACATAATGCTTTATATTATATCGACATTCTTATCACGATTCACTTAGCAAAACGCAGTTCGTATTAGCGATCTTTAAAATCTAAACAGAGAGTGGTTGCCCCGATTGCCAGCATTTGAGCGCACCACACGCTCATTATTAGTCATTTTACATTCTTATGGCAAAGAATACAGTCGCCATATTAAAATTCAGTGCTAAGAACTTCAAGTACTACTGCAAGCTTTGAGCAATGCATCCACTTGTATTTGAAATGCAGAATGTCTTGCAAAAGATGCCCTGCAACAACTTTTAACATTTCTTTCACGATTTTGTTACAGTCTGTATTTCATTAGATGCCACTCTTTGATGTCTCGTTAATTTCCCTCTAAATGTGGGCAGTAACAGTGGTTCAGCAATTATAACAATGCTGTTTCGAACTTCACCATGAAATTTGATGAGGTGTCAAAAACTATGCCTTGCACATGATAGCTGCAGATTCTAGCTGGACCGACACTTGCAGCCATTCAACAGGATGTCAAACTGTCACATTATGCATTAATCCCATGTTGTGAAATATGTGCACTAGATCGGCAACTTGCATAATAGCAACTTCACAAGCAAACCAAGCAAAGCCAGTAAAATGTGTTGACCATAGCTCGGCTTTGCAGAATATAGTGATACAATTCAAAATTAATTCATCTCCATGACGGCATGAAAAGATAAGTAATAAAGGTGCTTAGTTAAAAAACCCTTTTTTTAACCGATGGGGCTTGCACAGGTTGTGCAAGGTTAGGCACCTAGCTCATCCTGGCTTTCTTTAACTTCTCTCTTTCCCACCGCTATGTAGTGAGGAAGAAAAATATGTGTGCAACTTCTATGACTTTCCCTGTACATGGTCTCTCCGGAGAGTACTAGGGCTGAACTAAACATTTATTTACAACACATTGACAACGTAGTTTTCAAAATATACTCCTTCTGCCTTTCTAGCAGAAGGTGCATCACACCGCATTTCCAGCAGAAGCTCTGCCAATCACAGAAGGTGACACAGAATTAAGATCCTTCGTTACAACCTTTTGAAGAGCCTTGACTGTGGCACACTTTCATGACCCTTTTCTCTTGAGGCAAGTGACATCAGGGCTGTAGGGCAGCTGGAGAAGCTTTGTGATGCAATGCTTCACCAGGAAGTCCATTAGAGAAGAGGTTCTCAAGCATGTTGGTGCCAGGAAACCCTGCTAAGCTACATTAAAGGGTCAGCCAACAGGCTCCAACTCCCGCGCTCCTTTCCTACACCTGACCAATGCTCCTTGCACGCGCAGTGACGACAACTCGGCGACGTGATGCAGCACGCAGCTCGTCGGTTGGTCAAAACCAGATGTCAACAAACAGTAATGAAGTCAACAACAGTTCCTGTTTTTACCCACAGCTTGACAAAGCTATTCAAACATACGAGTTGCCAAACTCCTCATAGGCTCCAGGCATCGAAATCAAAACACTTCACTGACCCAGTTTTCGGGAGCGAGCAGATTGTCGCGCCACCTGTTGATCAGCACATCCACTATTAAGCACATTATATGTGTTTTGTGTTGCTGCTCCGGGATGACATGACAGTCTGTTCCCAATAAATTGATCTCCGGAAAAATCAAGCCAACTTCATGTCCGGGTTTCGGAACACAGTTTTGCTGCAAATCGAGTGACTAGGCTGTGAAGAAGCATCGGCACTGAGTGAACAGTAAACAACCAGGCATCACAGCAAGTGGATGTGCATTGGGACTGATCGAGTTCGCCGAGCCCCTAAATCGCTGACGTCTTGTCACATTGCCAAAGCAGGCGAAGTCACGACGACAGGTCACGCCTCCCCCCCCCCCCTCCGAAGGAGAAGTGTGGTGAGAATGCGTGAAAATTTGAAACCAGCTAAACACGATGTTCTAGACCCTGTAACTTCCTTAATATAGCACGTATTTGCAAAATTCGTGCGGCAGCATGTTCACGAAGTAAAAGTGCGCATATTTCTCTTTACAACCATTTTTAGATTTTGGCCCTTTAAGTGCCAAACCCCCTCCTCCTCCTTGGCAAGCTTTTGATGTCTGATGATGTGCAACCCACGTGATGTGCCATCCTTTTCTTATTTTGCCTTTTTTAAACCTTTGGACTTTCCAGATACGCTAGTGGCACCTTCTTCAAATAGCCGATATGCGCATAGTGGTAATATAGAATATAGGACCTCAGCGATTTAAGCCACCACGCATCCCCTTTCGAATTTGGCTGACTACAAACTGCTGGTGGAATTCATTGTGCAGCTCATGCGTTTGTTACACACTGAGATACGCTCATTGACACTCAGGCGTAAATAATGGAGATTACCTAGATCGATCGCACCCCGGTATCTCCATCTAAGGTATTTGAGTTGGCGAGTTCGGAACCAGGGAAAATGTATCAGGGGCTCGGGAAATCGTGGGGAGGGCCACGGAAACCACTTTAAAAATTCCTGCATTAGAGGAATGTGGCTCGATGCACTGTCGTAACTTTTTGCCATTGAAAGGTGTCTTGGCTTTTGCTCATCTTCAACTTGCTCTCTTCAACTATGCCAACCATCAGTATTGCTCTCTTCTTTCGTAAAACAATTTGTGCCATTTGAAAACTCTTGATGAATCCATGGCATCTCTCCCATAACCAGTCTCGATTCTGCCATGGGTCTCACACGCTGTTTTGATTTATTTGTGGTGTTTAATTATGAGAGACGCCGTAGTGGAGGGCTCCGGAAATTTCGACCACCTAGGGTTCTTTAACGTGCACCCAAATCTGAGCACATTTCCGCCTCCATCAGAAATGCAGTCGCCGCAGCCGGGATTCGATCCCGCGACCTGCAGGTCAGCAGCAGAGTACCTTCGGCACTAGATCAGATGCTGTTTTACCCAGTTTGAAATAAAACTATATCACGTAATGTAACTAATAGAATTTATAGTGGCGATAACAAGGCACCTTGTTCATTTCCGTCAAGGCTCAGAGACAACTTGCGACTGGCATTCTGGTAGCTAAGTCGCTCCATCACACAACCGGCACAGGAACACCCCCTCCTTCACAAATTTCTCCCGAAAAAAATAAAATAATAATTGACGGTATTCACCTCTCAAAATCTCAATAATATTATGAGAGATGCCATACTGGAAGGCTATAGAAGTATAGACCACCTGGGGTTCTTCTAACGTGCACGTAAACCTGGCATGCAAAAACCAGTCCTACTACTTTCCGGACAAACCCTGTATTTTTCTTTGTTTCTCAGCAATGCTCACCTCCTCGCACTCACTTCTCCCAGGCTACTTGGATAGCTTGTTATCACATCATAGGTACATGAACATTCTAATCTCGCTTCATTAAGATTCTTTTTTGCCAAGAATTGCCCTTCCCTTCATTCGGTCAACCATCCTAGACCCTATGCTGGACAAATCAGTGAACATGTTCTGCAAGCAAAGCAGAAAAGGAAGAGGAGGATTAAGATTGGTTGGGATAACGAGAGCACATGCCTGTTCATGACAATCATTTTCTATCTACAACACACACCAAACCTTGACGATAACAGCTCTGCTGTGAAATTGGTCTTCCTTTCTTTAGCAACCTTTCAATCATTAAAAAAAAAATATGATATACGTCACCTAAGGATGGCAGTATGTTTAGAAATGTGTGGCACAACTACAAATTCTACACACAATGTAAGCTTGTAAGGAAAGGACAGCACTCATATTCCCGAGATAGGCAAAACATTTTTGCCACATTAAAAAGACCCTGAAACAGTCTTTTTTTTAATTTGTTAAAGTTTAGGCTACAGCATCATCAGACAATTTGCGCCACAAATTTATTGACATGCCATACACCAAGTCCACTACGAACAATCATATCGTACCCGCCTCTGCTTTGCCTCCCAACTAATGAGATGCTGGCAATCGAAGAGCTCTCATGAGCGCACTCAACGTTTTGACCTTTGCGAAATTCAGACCTCCCAGCATACACGGCGACAGGTTGCGTGAAGTCTCGGAGGCCATCACACAATGCTTGATATCTGCTTCGACAGGCGCCGTCATAGAGTTTTCTATATGTACACTAGAGGGAACTCTGGCACTAGTGTCTACGAAAGCTGCAACGCATAGCGCTTCAGCATAGAATAGTAGATGGATTTACCTAGATTTTGTACTTACATTCCTTTGGATTCGCATGGCTTGAAGCTGCTTTGTCACGAAACAATGGCAAATGTTCAGCAGTTGCGCTTCACCATTTCAAATTGGGTCACGAAGTTCAAAAAGGGTTCATTCTTTCCTTCAAAACAAAACCAAAAACACCAATAAAAGAAACCACAAGTGCGATTCGCCTCCCGCAAGTACAAAGACTAGGCAGATCCTTGATTCGTCACCCTAGCAGATGATGTTACTTCCACACATTCTACAGCCAATCAGATTAGCCACTTATGTGACATCTCGTTACTAGAGCATGTTGTTTTGTAAATGAGCGGTTGAAAACGCATTTGGCCGAGTCGCAGCAATCTGCGGTCTTAAAGTATTATTATAAATTACAAAGCTTATGCAGAAATCTCAAACCGGTCTGTAAATGACCTTTAGAAATTGGTATACCGGCCAAATATGTTTGTTCAAAATCGTCAAAACTGTTTCAGGGTCCCTTTAAGGTCACACTTATCAAGCAAAAGCAGCACAGGTACCAAACACACATTCTTTCTACTGTGTGTGTGTGTACACACACACACACACACGCACACGCGCGCGCGCGCACGCAATAAAACCTCATTTATTCGAACTTGTTTATTTTGAAATCCCACGTAATCTGAAGAATTTTTTCGGTCCCGTGTTTGGCAATATAAAGTTGAGTGGGTAATTTGAAGTGGCCGTCAGCACCAGTCTGATCAATTTGAAAACTTTGAGTGCCATTTGTGCCGATTCCCGATTCCGATTTACATTTACATGAAAACTGCAACCCTCAGAAACCACAAGGCAATGCAGTGCAGTGATTCTAATGAGTGACAGATGAAGCACCCAAGCCACGCTTCTGCCACCACGAAAAAACAAAAGAAGGTGGGTCTTGTTACTTACCTAAATGTGCGCCTGCAGAAAAGAAGACATGCTTCATTGCACTGCAGTAGTGACACGCAAATAGCACTTTACATGCTTCTCGCAACGTCAGCACATCATGAATTACCCACGCTTTCTGGGAATATGAATAAACTATTGTGACGACGCTCGTTGCTAAAGTTGGTGATGAGCACTTCTGCTCGCCCATCAATTAGTGCCAGAACGTCTCTCGCTATTGAAACACTTTGCGTAAGCAATAGCGTGTCTATTCGCTCCGCTATCACCTCATTACGGCATGGCCGTTCACATAACACCGACACAAGGCAGCAAGATCTCGGCAGGAGCATCACATCATCAGCTACACGTAAACGTTGCAGTTGTTCTTCAATGGTGGCGTCGACTAAGGATGGGTGGAAAAGGTGCCAATACGTTCTGGAATGTTGATGACAGCACCGTACTCTCGCAGAAAATCCATACCCAAAATCAACTCTTTACAACAGTCCGGTAAAATGACAAAAGTGGCGACGAAGTTCGAATCATCGATTACGAGCCGAGCGGTGCATTTACCGGTTGGCGTCATTAGCTGCCCACCAGCACTCCTTATGCTCGGCCCACTCCACGGCGTCTCAAACTTTTTAAGGCGGTCGGCGAGCTCTTGTCGCATAATAGAGAAGTCAGCACCAGTGTCAACCAGTGCTGTTACGTGGTGTCCATCTATAATAACGCTGAGGTCTGCACGTACAAATTTATTGGCATTAGTACTCGTGGTTGTCGTCGTCTTCATCATCCCCGTCGTCACATCGTCTTTGTGTAGAGGCAAGGGGGTCTTTTTGGCGTCTCGGCGATTGGCAACCTTGCCCCCAGAGGTCGCGGCAGTTAGTTTCTCTGGCACCGGCTTGGGGAGCGGTTTCTGATGGCGTCAGCGTATCTTTGGCGATTCGGGGAATTCTGACCTCGTGCAGGTGAGGGAGACCGCTAGCGACGACATGGTGAAGACGCTTGGTTGGTCGGCAGGTGATCAGCACCATGGTCACGAGGGTCTTCAGAATAAAAGGAAGCGGGCCGAGAAAAGTTTCCAAACCGGGCTTCTCGATGACGGCAGTAGCGCGAGATGTGGCCTGGTTCGCCGCAGTGGAAACAAAGGGGTCGACGGTCGGCAGTGCGCCACAAGTCGGTCCGACGTACTGGTGGTCGCCGCACAGGATCCCGCTGCCACCACGGCAAGGTAACGGGCCGTGGTTGAAAGGGTGCTTCTTCTGGGGCAGGCGGATGACGGCGGACGGCATCGGGATAGGTTAGTAGACGTGGTTCGGGTGGTGGCGCCGGTGATGGAAAGGCTTGCCATAGTTCCTGGCGCACGATTTCTGCAACAGAAGCAACTGGGGGATCGTTAGACTGAAGGCCGAGGGCCCGCAGCTCTTCCCGCAGGATTTGTCGAATCATTTGCAGTAAAGAGTTTTCGGAAACGGCAGCGTTTTGAGCGGCGGCACCAACAGGCGTTTGGTCGGGCAGGCGGTCAAAGTGGCGGCATCGTTGCCGGAGCGCCCGCTCAATGACAGTCGCCTCTTTGATGAATTCATTCACTAATGGCGGATTTCGTACAAGGCCGGCGAAAAGCGGTCCTTAACTCCCCGCATCAGGTGACGAACTTTCCTTGCCTGGGGCATGTCAGGGTCAGCGCAGCGAAATAGACGGGCCATATCCTCAGCGAACATGGCCACGCTTTCGTTCGGCTTTTGCATGCAGGCTTCAATCATCTGTTGTGCGAGATCCCGTCGGTCCGCACTCAGGAACGTCTTGAGAAGCTTTTGGCGGAAATCGTCCCAGGTTTGGAAAGTAGGCTCCCTGTTCTCGTACCATGTGGGAGCGCTATTTTCCATTGTGAAGTAGGCACGGCCAGGTTTTTCTTGCACGCTCCAACGATTCACCACAGCGGTCCGCTCGAACTGGGCGAGCCAGTCCTCGACATCTTCATACGGTTCTACACAGAAGACTTCGGGAACACGAGGAGTCTCAAAAGTTAGCTGGTAAGGGTGAGTCGTCTGGGCCGGAGGAAGATTCGCAGACGTTGAAGGGGCCGCCATGTTGGTAACAGGAGATGTCGTCAAGTGTTCTGGACTTAGGCCTAGTAGGCGCCCGCTGAATCGGTGTACTGGAGTCGCAACAAGATTTTGAGGCTCCGGACTGGGTGTATGGTCCCGAACAACGCTTTCTTGCATCAGGTTGCAGGCCCAAGCACATCCACTAGTGTCGCGACGTCAAGACAGAGGTCCTACTTGAAGACGCTGAAAAAACAGCAGCGGGTCGGTCTTTTTACTAACCGCGTGCGCGAGAGAGAGTTCCTCGTCTTTCTCGTTGTTGCGTTCTACATAAAAGCGTGCAAATGAGCGTATGCGCTGTCACCTTCGTCTTTTTCGCGGGACGCACGTGACACTATAAAGGTCATTATGGGTGCAATTTGCTATGTATGCGAACTTAAGACTGGTGGTTGCTCCAGGCATGCTCGCACTTGTACTGCTGGCGGAGCTTCTGCTTGCAACGCCCACTTTGAAAACTCAGCTAGAAAAGTTCAATGATCATGCTTTCCAGCCAAAACACATTGCGATTACATTACACTGGCCCTTAATAAATTCTTTATTTTGCCAGAAAGAATGGGCAAATGGTCCCATGAGGACGCGCTGACGCTGCACGGAGCAGGTGACATGCTGCCCATGTGTCACTACTGTATTGCAGCGAAGCATGTCTTTTCTGAAGGCTTACAATTTGGTTGATCACGAGATTATTATTATTATTATTTTTTGCTGGCAGCAGCGGTGACTGCCCTTTTTCCGTGTTCGCGGCAATATTGGGCCCAGCTATTGCCATATATATATATATATATATATATATATATATAATATCACCAGCAATGGTACACGAGATTTGAAATGAACACTACCAATGGTTTGTATGGCATTGCTGTGTGCATGTCCCTTACTGCATTTTCACACTGTTGCAGTTCTCAGTACAAAAACTGCTGTCTTCCGAGTTTAAGACACCTTGAACAACCTTGCAGAGCACTGATAAAGGCTTTCTGTTCAATGCAAGCAAAATATGCAAACGCTGCCACACTCGTAAAGGCGGTTTTGTTGAGCTAGTGCTAGGACACTTCTGCTCCACTATGCGTAGGAAGAGTCAGTCTACTGTGCTACAGTGGGCACTTTGTCAGTGAGATTTTCAAAAAAAGGCGACCATCCAGGCAAGGACCACAACCAGCAGGACAACCACACCACCAGCCCAAGGCCGTAGTACTGATGAGGCATTGCAGCCATTACCGCTGCAGGTGTAGATACAGGCTCGATATTCCCGATCATCTCCAGGTCGTTTCACATAATCACAGTAATGGCCCCGGTCACGAGACGAACAGAACCGGAATGTCCCAATGCGACCTGCACATTGAGGCAAACAAGTGACAATATACAAACAAGCCTCTTCACATAATACGCGACACTTTACCGGCCACCAAGCATTGAGCAATATGCTTTTCCAGCCAGCCACCAGTTGGCGCAGTCATGCCGCTGCAGTACACTGCAGATTTTTTATTCGCACGTGCCTGTCAAAAGGAAGCACTGTCGTGGCCGGCTTGGAAGCAGCATCATGCCAGCCAATCGCTGTGTGAAAAATAGACAAGAGTTACCCGATAACTTGCGAGCCTTCTCCTTTTTTTTTTCTTATACATGAAGTCATTCTTCATAGACATAAATTTCATCAAGGTGCATTTAGGCCTCAAGTGCCTCACCTTCTTAAGGGGAGACGCTACTAAAAAAAAAAAAATGTTTCTGTAATTTGTATTGATTAGATTTATTTGTGGGGTTTAACGTCCCAAAACCACCATATGATTATGAGAGACGCCATAGTGAAGGGCTCCGGAAATTTCGACCACCTGGGGTTCTTTAACGTGCGCCCAAATCTGACCACACGGGCCTACAACATTTCCGCCTCCATTGGAAATGCAGCCGCCACAGCCGGGATTTTATCCCGCGACCTGTTCTGTAATTTGTAGCCTAGGGTAACAAAATTTATGCTGTTACATAGGCTTTTATGCTCATTTCAATACAATAATCATAGTAGTTTGCATAGCTTTTGTTCTGTACCATAGCAATGTGTAAAATAAAGTTATTTTTAAACAGTTTTCTGCTACTAAACTTTGAGCATGAAGAAAAGTGTTGGTTCTAAGAGCTCCTTTTCTTTATTTGACAAAATATTAATGAGAACTAACAAACAACAATGCCAGGGACAGTATAGCGGATGTATAGGGAAAGTATAGTGTGTTCCCCACTCGCCATAATGGCAACAAGTGGTGCCACGTTTAAATGCACATATATACCCTATAAAGGGGACGGAGGATGACTGCCACCATAGCTCAATGATAGAGAATCAGACGCTTTATTTGAAGGCCACAGGTTTGGATCCTGCCGGTGCCAAGTTATCTTTTTGCCCACTTTTCTTTTTCACATTTACATTACCATTACTTCTAATAACGTGCACTATACTTTCCCTGGCATTGTTGTCTGTTAGTTCTCATAAATTTTGTTGAAATGTGGCTTTAGTAAACCCCTTATGCGAAATGCAATGGAAAGCAGCCATGAGAGCATTTTCAAGGTACTCTAGACAATGAGCACTTTTTAGTTCTTTAGTAGCCACCCGGTGATCTTTAAAAGCGATTTTAACCTACTTCGAGTTTAACTCTTCCGTTACCACGCAAAAATGTTTATTTTTCACATGTTTCGGCAAGACAGTTTTTGCCTGTTTGAGAAGTACTCCAGCACACATTGCAGCATACCAAATTTTGCACAATGGAGTGCTCTTTCCAAAAAATATATATCTTGTAGAGCAACAAAAATATTTGGGAATGAATAAAAATACAAAAAGTGTAACTTTTGGTTGCCAGCTGGTAAACAGCACAATAAAAAGCTATATCTTCAAAAACATTGAAAAAAAAATTCAAAATATACATTTCAAAGATAAGTAACCCAAGAAGAGTGGAAATTAATAAATCTTGTAGAATAGGTGTTATTCACATGCACAAAAAAAAAATTGGAACCGAGATACTGCTTCACTGCTAGTGCTATGCAGTAAAGCATTGCTTGGTTTTTTGTGAGAAACTTGTAAACTCGTACACTTCTTTCAGTATATTTTTTTTTCATTTTTGTGATCAGAGCCTGCAGATGTTCTAATATAAATGAATGCCCATGGTGTGAATAGTCCCTCTATAAATCAGATAGATATCCAATGAACTTGGCTATTTTGTCTAACCTCACCTTTTTCCATGAGCCACTTCACTCTGCATAGGTTGGCGTTCCAATATATGAATCAAAGCATATTTTTTTGCAGTTTTGGACATCATATAAGAAAAACAAAAAAAGAACAATATCGTGTGCAGTTCTGAAATGTTTTGTGCTATTCCGTAGTCATGGCCAAAATGTGCTCTGGTGGCGTTCTTGTCGCATGAAAAAGCTCTGCAGCCGGCGGCAGCCCAACATGCCCCAGCAACGTGTGGACCTCGCACGTAACCAGAGTAGCTATAAGATTGTGCACAAAGGTCAGCAGCTATGCACTTGCGACAAAAGAGACAACTTGAGGCATTGAAAAAAACCCCCATGAATGGCTGCGGATGTCTCAGGCTGACGCAAAACATCTTCGCCATAAAATCTGAAGCCGATGTGCTGCTGTCATTAGACTCTAAGCTTGTCCTCACTCAATCCATGTGTGGTTGAAAGACAGTTTTGAGTGGCGTGTGTTTTTGCAGCGCAGGTGCGGACCCATGCGTGCACGACGACGACACCATAGAAGCAACTAGTGACACTAGATGCGGCCCTGTGTCTGATATAATGATTCAAGCCAAATCAAAGTTGTTGGAAACTGGCTGAGAAGGCCACCTCCACACTTTATACATACGGCGGACTTTCGGAGATATCTTTTGTAGAATAAATTTTCCCTGACTCCCAGCAACAACTCTCTATTGTGTAGCTGGCATAAATTTCTGGCAATTATTACTGCTCAACACTGTCAGATTTCAAAGCTGACACTTCAATTCAGTATTTGGCTTGCAAAGGTTCTTTCCATTACAGGACTTCAATGTTACTGTCACATAACCGCAAAGGGCATGCACTTTTGTCAAATTCGCCAGCTATAAGTGCATTTTTCAAACACACGACATTAGTTCATGCAAAGGTCTGTCTGTTTCCAAGACAGGAAAATTCATATTGATTATGAGTTGAATGGCGGGACTAAGTACTAGAATGTGCTAGGTGCACGAGAAACAAATTAAACATGCTGAAATCGACGATCTAAAGCGTCAATCACCGGTGATTGATTTGAAGGGCAGAAGCGTACTAGTAGCTACTTCTAAATATTTACAGTGCCATCACATCAACGTTCAGAGTGACCTTGAAGTTGTGTACGCTTGCGTCGATGATGGCCACCACAAAATCACGATAGTTCTTTGCTACCGTCCTCCTTCTTGCCCACCCACATTGCTGAGCTTCATGATGTGTTAAACACACTTACTTGCAGCACCCTTCTAATCCCATTATATTACTGGGGGATTTCAACTTTCCCAACATATCTGGGATCCATGCTGTAATTCTTCCTCTTCACAATGTAAGAAATTCCTTGATCTCTGCTCCTTATTTTCCCTGACACAATTAGTAGTGGAACCAAACAAGAATCTCGAACTTCCCTAATCTCCTCGACGTAATCGTATGATCTCATCCTGACATAGTTATGAATGTTGCATGCATACCATGGTCAAGTCATCACCTTAGTCTCTCGTTCAACTTCAACAAATGTAGAAAAAAAGTTAATTTATCGCTATGATAAAGTTAACTTTGAGGAAATTAATGCTGAGCTACCCAGCTTCCTTGATTCCTTTTGAACAATTTTGATTATTGCACAGTAGACGACAACTGAATTACGTTTATAAATGAAATACTTGACCTGACCCACAAATTTGTCCCCTCAAGTTAAATATCTTGTAATGTTAAAAAGCCCCGGTTAAATGCACAATTAAAAAGCCTTTCTAACAAAAACAACAACAACGAAAAAGCGAATGTATCCAACAGCCAAAAAGGATGGTTTGACTTCGAAATGGGATGCCTACAAAAAGTCAAGCAGCACCTATATAGCGGCAATAAAGCTTGCCAATAAGGCAATCCCCATGCACACATTGCTGACAATGCCCAAAAAATTTTGGCCTTCTAGTGACGATTCCGTGGCATTGATTGATTGCACAAGCTTACCGGTACCTGGTGATGTATGCCCCAAGCTTCTTAATTCTGCTTTCTGTAACAACTTTGCCGTACTTTCTAAACCCGAATTTCCTCGTCTTGAGTGTTGTGATCACCGTGTTATGGATTTTATTATCATTGAGCCTTTTGGGGCTGAAAATGTAATTATGGGTCTCAAGTGGTCATCAAATCCTGGTGCTGAATTATTTGACGCAAAATTTCTGAAGAGTACTGTTGTTTATTCATCTGTTTTACTTTCAAGAATGTTCCAGCAAGCCTTAGACACATATCAGCTATCTATTGACTGAAAGGTCGAGAAGATAGTCCCGATTTACAAGTCCTGCAGCAGGAATTCACTCCTAGAATACAGCCACATGTCTCTCACCAGCATTCCTCGCAAAGTTCTTGGAATATATTCTGTATTCACACTTGCAAAGCACCTTGACAGTAATTTATTTTGTGTGAAAGCACAAGATGGTTTCCGAAAAAACTTGTCTTGCAAAACACTTCTTATTCTTGACAAAGGTTCTTTTGCTGACTGTATTTTTCAACTTTGACAAAGTATGTCACCAACTTAGTAAACTCAGTGTTGATTCTAACCTGTTTAGATGACTTGAGAATTTCCTCTTAAATCAGTCACAATGCGTTGCATCAAACCGTGATACATCTTCGTTTAACTCTGCGGACTCAGGTGTGCCACAGGGATCGCATTCAGGCCCTCGTCTTTTCCTCATCTACATAACGACTTACGAAACCATGTTTCCTCCAACATTTATCTTTTCACAGATGACTGCGTTTTCCTCCGCTAAATCTCAGATAATAATAATGTAACTAAAGGTGTCTAAATGTAAAACAATGCATGTAACTCGTGACAATATTCCTCCATGAAACTATGATCTTAATAACATTCCCCTAGAAGCCGTAAAATTCTACTAGTACCTTGGCATCTGCATAATATCGACACTTTGCTGGTCTTTACACATTGATAAGCCAATTAGCAAGTTACTACCCGCATGTTATGATAGATCGGGTGAAATTTCTCTTCTGCTCCTTCCACATTAGAATTATTCTTATACAAAACACTCATTAGGAGTAAAATGGATCATCAATCTGGCACCCTAACTCTGCAACCCATATTCAATCACTTGAACTATGATCCAAAATCATGCCGCTCGTTTCATTTCTAGCAATTACAGCCGAACATCAAGCGTAAATTCCATAAAAAACTCCTTACTACTTCCTCCCCTCTCATCCCAAGTTAAGTGTTCCCGCCTAGCTTAATTGTATAATTTATATTTTCACAATTCCTAAACAATTCCTACCCGCGTGGGGACCTTATATCATTTTGTTCTCACATTTATTCTCGAAGTGATCATGTCGATAGGGTTGGGATAATGCACTACCATACCAGGACCTGTCACAGACATTTATTTCCAGGATGACTCAAGAATGTAACCACCTTCCTGGCACTATTATTTCTATCAAGGCACACTCAAAGTTTCACTTGGCTATTTTAGACATCATCACTCTTGGACTTTACTAACCAATTATTCTTTGTGTTACCTAGCCACTTTTGCTGTTTTGTTTTTATTTTATTTTTGTATGTATTGTTAACCACTCCCCTCTGTAATACTTCGGTCCTAAGGGTAAAATTAAATGAAATGGTTTGCAAGACTTTCAAATTTGAGGCTGATTTGATTATAAAGGCAGGTGAGTATAAAGGCAGGTGAGTGTCCAAATTCACCTTCCATTATTTGGTCCTCAAAAAAAAAGCACCATTTCCGAGCATGTTCACCTGATATTAGCATTACAATCTGGTGACGTCATGAAAAAAAGTGTCATTATGCAATCTTGTCAATAAATGATCATTTGAAAGTAAGTGCTTCTGCTGTTATTGCCTCCCTCTGTCTTTGCATGCATGCACTTAAAGGGAGATGCGAAAAAACTGAAGTTTTTTTCTAAAATTACATATGTTTCGTTTTTAATTGCTCTCCTTTCACGACAAGAAACCAGAAGATTGCAATTAAACTCAAAGTAGAGTAAAATAACTTTTAAGAGCAGAACGTGGCTACTAAAAACTAAAAAGAGCTCACTGTCTAGAGTCCTCTGCAAATTGTCACCTGGCTGCTTGTCACCTAGCTGCTTTCCATTGCATTTCGCAGGAGGAGTTCACTAAAACCACCTGCTCAAAATAACCATGATTGCCAAGCTGTCATGATGGAAGAAATCATCTTAAAAACCATATCTTTTCTGCATAGATGAGCTTTCACATATACCTATAAAGGCATTTTTTTTTTCAAGATTCATTTTTGTGTAACTTCTCGAGTTTGGACATTATAATTTCGGTACTTCTGATAGCCTGATCAGGATGAAATTTCACCCACATGTTCCTTAACATGTGAAGAGTACAAGTATTTCCTTTAAAATTTGATATCTCCTGTATAATTATTATGAACCTAAAATATGCAATTAGTATAGGCTGAGGATTCTAGAAAATTTTGCATTACAATTTCTTTGTCCAATAAAATATCTTATGCACACTTTCTTGACAGCTAATTGTATTTACAGTTATTGTAGGACAATATAAATGATTAATGACTCACAACGATTAAGCTTTATTGGCATAAAAAGTTTATTAAACATAAACTGTATACATTGTCATGGCATAAAGCAAAAACTGAAACTATATTATAACTCATCATATGCTTGAAATCAGCATAAAAACCTATATATGCAGGAACGATTTCATCACCCTAGCCTACAGATTAGTGCAACTTTTTTTTTTTTTTCGAATCCAAGGGTGGATGAAAATGGAGTTTATAGTGTTTTGGAGTAGCTCAAGGACCAGAAATAATGCTGTTTTGGAGCAGCTTTAGCGCAGTAAAATGGAGTTATAGAGCAGGTTTGAAGCACCAAAAGGTGTCTTTTAGTGCTATGCAAGTTATTCATAGAGCAACTTTCTAGGGTCAAATATCATCGTCAATTGAAATTATTTCCGGTAAACATTTCTGGTGCATGTGCATGCGTGTTATCATCATTAAACATCACATCCAACACAAAAATAACTCGGGAGAAAACAAGGGATAGGCAATGCTTATCTCTTGTTTTCATGACTGCTAGATAATCTCAGCGCACATCGCTTGGCAGCTCCCTACACTAATTAGACAAGATGCTCTGCTGATCTGTGCTCAGTAGGGAGCGAAGTGGGGACACGCAATTCACACGGCAAATTCGCGCGCACGGTAGCGAGCCATCCGGCAGCAACAGCGTGGGCAGCATAGGTGCCGTGCTGCACGCAATTAAGAGACGATACAGTCCACGAGTTTGAATGAAACTGTCGCTTGTCGCTTAGTATTAGATCGCAGTAGAGAAGTGCACATATGTATCACATATGTATCATGAATGAATCAAATTACGCAATCATGATCGACCTTCACTGGATATGAATGCGGCCGTGTCTTTTGGTTAGCCAACGCTCGGTGTTGACCGGTCGACGATAATAATTTGCTAGATTTAGCAGTTTACGCTTACAATCAACAATTATCGCGGAAATTGCCGTTTATATTCAGCCTGGCACAGCAGGTCAATTGGGGCAGAATGGCGCAATTAGCGCAGCAATTCCACTCCTGGAATCGCATCTCCCCTAAAGTGTTCTGCTATTAAAAGCCAACTCCCCTAAAAATCACTGCTCCTAAGAAATTATCCCGTAAGATTTAGACATTTTTCAAGTTTCTTGGCTTTCTTATTTTATTATTTAGTTTACGACAATACTGGCACAGGCACATATGTAACACTGGAACAGATTTACATCGCCAGTACTTATATACATGCAAGTGAACGACGCTTGATTTCTTCACAGCGTTTTCCGAGTGTAGGTGTGCAGGATAGTGTGCGACATGTCTGCTGTAATCTTCTTTCGAGGGTCCTCGATTTTTTTAATAAGTGGCCCGAAGCACTTTTGAAAATAGATGGCCCAGCATCCTTGAGCCTAGTTCTCATTCCTGACATTAAAATATGGCCGTGCATCGATCTCGGCAGACAATGTCTTGAGGACGAAATGGAGAGCAGTGTCTTTGACACACCCTACCTCTCCTTTGCAGCACATCGTACTTTTGTGGTATCGCACAAGAAGACTTTGTTCATTGACTGGTGGCCTGAAAAGTGCATACCATTGTTTGAAATGTTTGTACCTACTGTTGCAAAAGGGCACAAAGCACTTGCTCATTCTTGCGCAGAACAAAAACACTTGATCACTAAACGTATTTCAAAAAACAAGCTTGAAAGCAAAGCAGCAAGAAAATGCTTGCACTGCACGGCTATGTAGCACATGATCTGTGAAAGATATTGAAAGTTATATGGTGGTGGTGGTCATGGTGATCCAAGCTATAATTTGCCAAAAAGGGGGGACCAGTCTAAAGACCTCTTTGACTTTCTTTGACTTTCTTGACCTTCTTTGACTTATGCAGCGAGGATCACTTGGGATAATGCAGCCTCCACCACTTGCTGGAGAGACTTTGCGGAATGGCTAGCTGCCCACCACGGTCGTCAATCCGGCATGCCATCTGCTGACATGCAGAAAAGGAATACACAAACAGGCTCTCCCCACAAAGTGCTCCTTTGTGTCGCTTGTTCACCTAGATTTTTTTCTTACACCGTGAGGTACAGTCAGCACCAAAAGACCATGCAAAGCAAGCGCTGCCCAGGTGACGTGCCTAAAATACACAAGATGCGTTGTCCTGGCGAGCTGGCTGATGAACAACTAGTAATACAGAACCGCTACGAGGTGTACTACGGGCATGTTTCAACGTGTTCTCATACGCCTCATGCGTGCTGAAATGCACGGTGAGCATTATGCGACACGACCACTGATCTTGATCAATTTGCATTGTGTTGTAGGCTACTTAGAAGGCGCAAGACCAGCCAAGATTAAGACACTTCGCTGAAAACTGTGATGCAGCGGGGGAGCAGCGATTATTTTCTGCTACAGTTTCAGCAATTTGATGATTGACTGATATGTGGAGTTTAATGTCCCAAAACCACCACATAATTACGAGAAACGCCCTAGTAGAGGGCTCCGGAAATTTCGACTACCTTGGGTTCTTTCACCAAGATCTGAGAACACGGGCCCACAGCATCTTTGCGTCTATTGAAAATGCAGCCACCACAGCTGGGATTTGATCCCGCGGCCTGCCGGTCAGCAGCTTTAGCCATCAGGCCACCACGGCGGGGCACGGTTTCAGTGATGTGGTGCGCATGATTGGGTACCTTCGCAAGACTGTTGTCGGAAGGATGGAAGCTGTCCGATGTGAAGTATGTCTATGACGTGAAAGAAACAGTTTTTAGTAGAGACAGGGATTGTGACCTTTCAGGGCGTAGTGCCAAGCGTTGTACAACATGAACTTACAGGTAAGTGTGGTCAAATCGCATTATCGAAGCTTGGCATTGTATGCAGTGCACTAATTATGCACCCACTCTAAAGTACAACTAGTGCCTCAGGCAGCACTGAGCTAGCATGTGACCCAGTGACAGCTGTTTTGAGTGAGCCCATCA
>WOVY01010909.1:0-23330 GCA_013436015.1 Rhipicephalus annulatus | reverse complement strand
AAAAAGGTTCCAGTAACAACAAATAACACAAATAAATAAACTCATGCATGGGCAGACGGAAGCATGGACGGACGCGTAGGCGGACGGAAGCATACACGGGACAAACAGGCGGTTGAACGGAAACACCAGATGGAAGCATGGATGGGTGGACGCGTGGACGGACAGACAGGTGGACGGAAACACTGATAGACAGACATACGGCAACACGGAGGGACAGACAGATGAACGGATGGACAGAAAGCATTGACGCACAGGCAGAAGCACAGATGGACGGATGGGTACAAGCCCGCACGCACGCACGGACGGACGGATGGAGGCTTCGTCCCACTCAAGAATAACTCCCTTAATAGGCTGTGAAAACCACTTACGCCATCTGGTTATATTGTCATGATTATTAGCCGTAAACACTACAGAGGAGGAAGAAGCCAGCATCACTGAGTGGATGTCTCTGGCGTTTTTCGAGGAACACGACGTTACGCGTCTGCCCTTGCGTTTTGTTCTTGTGTGCGAATAGAGCCTTGCTGTTCACGTCGAAACGAAGCGTTGTGCCCTGTTCTTTTCACGTTGCGATACTGGTGGAGGTGCTGGACTTCTACGACTGATGCTCGGGACTCCTCCGTGGCCCGGCACTTCAAGTCCGACACCAGCAACCCGTTTCTTAAGTGGATACCCCTGTCCACTGCTACAGTAGCCGACAGCGAAAGCCTTGGTGTAGAAGACTGAGGCGCAAAAAACATAACGTGAAGCAGGAAGAGCTCTTCCTGCTTCACGTTATGTTTTTTTCGCCTCAGTCTTCTGCACCAAGTATGCACCAACTATCCCAAAAACAAGTCCTTTTGGAAAGCGAAGCCTTAGTCCTGAGGTGATTCCTCTGGAACTTCTCCCTCCTCCTCCTCAAACTCTCCGTCATCCGGACAGGGAAATAACCTAAAACAACAGTGGTGACTTTGCTGGAACTTCCCAAGCAAAACACTACCTGGAGAAATGGCAACTGCAGGTGCTTCCCAGCTGACTTTTGAGTAGCTTCAGATTCCGGAGACATTCCATGGTGAGGCTTATGAAGACGTTAAGGACTGCTTAGCCCAGTATGAGCGAGTCACCAAGGGAAACCGCTGGAGCACCGAGCTAAAGCTTTCCCACGCCTACTTTGCCTTTATCGGACAGCGCTCGTACGTGGCATGAGAACCACGAGGCAACGCTGTCTTCATGGGATGAATTTTGGCAGCAGATGCTCAATACCTTCGCAAACAACGACCGCCTTAGCTTTGCTCAGCAACTCAACGAGTCTCAGGTCCAGAAAACCGCATGAGAGTGTTCACCATGTTTGCGGAGGACATGACCCGCCTATTTTGACGGGCTGACCTTGACATTCCTGAAGTTAAGAAACTCCGCCCTCTGTTGCGAGGCATCAAAGAACAGCTGTTTGCCGACCTTCGCAATACACCGACGACCGTTGCCGAATTCATCAAAGAGGCTACAGCTATCGAGCGAGCACTGCAGCAACGGTTCGCTATTACGACCGACCAAATGGCGCCTCAATCAGCCTCTCTACTCTGACGTCCGGCAGTGATGGTTCTCTGCGTGAGCTTATTGCGGGGTTGTTCGTGAGGAGACCCGCAGCTTCCTTGTAACTCCGCGAAAACATGCAATGGCTTCAGTTTGAGAAGTTGTGCGGCAGCAAATCAGGCAAGCATTTTTGCAGCCCTAATCACTTCCATCCCAGCGATCTATGAACTATGTGTCAGCCACCCGTCGTCCTTCCGTCGCCACTGCCGCACAACTCGTCTTCACTCGCTCATTCTTACAACGCGCTGGCGACACCAGCTTACAACCCGCCGCCGCCGCAGCCGCCGCCACCAACGACGACGACTCCACAATATAACGCACATACTGAAACTACGTTCTACCCGCCATTCTACCCTCCACCGACACCTGCAACTTGGTCACCGAGGCTGCCTACCAGTTGACCAATCGTTTGCAAGACGGATCTGTGGCGCAGCGCTTACCGCCGACCACTGTGTTGCAATTACGGAGAAGCTGGACATGTTTACTGCATCTGCCCATATCGTGAAAAAAGATACCCGACTTATGCGCCGACTTTTTCACGACCTCATTTCGACACCCGACGTGACAGCGCGCACCCGCAAGCACAGCCATCCACTCTGTGTTGTCGATCTTGCTCTCCGTCACCTTTGCCGAGCTCTTCGCCAAACTGTCGTAACTACGATGGTTTACGCCGGTGCTTTCCGGAGCAAGTCCCCAAGCCCTCATTGAGAAAACTTACAGCTGTGACCTTCGAAGAGAAGGTTGCCGCCCGTCGAGATGCTGCAATACCTCCAGTACCAGTACAATTCGGCGATATTACGAACGATGCAACAACGCTGTCCACACAGGAAATCGTAAGCGCTGACGTAGTTGTTTACATAGACGAACGTCCTGTGACAGCGCTAGTGGATACTGGCGCAGATTTCTTTATCATAAGCAAAACGCTTGCCGATTACCTTAAAAAAGTTAAAACTTCATGAATGGAGCCTAACAGAAGAACCGCTGGGGGCCAACTGATTACGCTGACTGGGAAGTGCACTGCCAGAATTAGTATCGGTGATTAAGCTTTCGTTGCAACGTTCATGATTTTGTCCGAGTGCTGCAAAGACCTGATCTTGGGGATGGATTTCCTGTGTGAATAGGGCGCCGTCATAGACATTACAGATAGGTCAGTTACATTTTTGATGGCCCCAGATTAAGTTTCAGATATGAGATGTAATGACCAGTTACGTAAACATCTGCGCGTCTTCAAAGATCACGTGACCCCTCCACCCAGTTCAAGTGCTCTCGTAGCTGTAACATGCGACCAACCATGCAACTACCACCACATCGCTGAACTAATTCTAGCATTGCTATTCAGCCATGGCCAATCTATTGCAAGAGCTGTTGTAAGTCTCAATGGTGAACACACGCACGTTCTGGTTACAAACTTCAGTACTGGGTGACGACATCATGCGAGAGGTATGTCAGTCGCGTAAATGGAGGGGCTCACGGAGGTTGCAGGCTGCTTGACTATGGAGAAAGCTGATGTCAATCGCGGGTAAACCCCTTTATCCGTCGACATCGGCCCAAGTTTTCTGCCCCTGCAGAAGCAAACCTTCTGAAGCTTGATAATGAGTTTCAGGACTGTTTTTATTCGACGTCCAGAGTTCGCCAAACGCCTTTGACGAAACATCGCATAATTACGGATGAAACGGCCATACCCGTACGGCAGAACCCATACCGAATAGCTCCGCGGGAACGTGAGGCCATAGAAAGTCAGATGCGAAGGATGCTTCAAGATGACGTTATTCAGCCGTCAAAAAGCTCTTGGGCATCGCCGGTTGTATAGGTGAAGAAAAAAGAAGACACCTTACGTTTATGCGTTGATTACCATAAGCTCAATCAAGTTACGAAAAAGGACGTTTACGCGCTGCCTCGTATAGACAATTTCCTCGATCGACTATGCCAAACACAGTATTTCTTGTCGATGGATCTACGGAGCGGATATTGGCTAATAGAAGATGACGAAAGAGATCGAGAAGAACAGCCATCGTGACTCCCGATGGTCTTTATGAGTTTAGAGTTCTCCCGTTCGACTTGTGCTCAGCACCGGCAATGTTTCAGCGGCTCATGGGCACAGTCCTATCAGGCCTGATGTGGCAAACGTGTCTGGTATATTTGGGACGATGTCATTGTATCTTCAGCGACATTTGACGAGCTCTTGAAGCGACTACGCACGGTGTTTCAAGCGATACGATCAGCCAGACTAACGCTTAAGCCAGAATAATGTCACTTTGGCTTTGAATAGCTTCTTTTTTTCAGGACACCTTGTCAGCAATGAAGGTGTATGGCCTGACCTAGACAAAATAGCCGCTGTTGCAAGTTTTTCCACGCCATCAGAGAAGAAGGCAGTGAGGCATTTTTTAAGGCCTCTGCGCCTATAACCGACGCTTCATTGAGAATTTTTCGCGTATTGCATCACCTTTGACACAACTCAATCGAGAAGACGTCATGTTCGTATGTGGTAAAGAGCAGCAGGCAGCGTTAAATGAGCTGCGACAACGTTTTCAAGGCCCACCAGTTCTCGGACACTTCGACGATGACACTCCGACAGCGGTTCACACCGACGCCAGCAATGTCGGCTTAGGAGAAGTCCTCATTTAGTGGCAAGGTGGCGCCGAACGAGTAATTGCTTATGCGAGTAGGACTCTCTCCTGTACAGAGGAGAAACACTCCACCACTGAAAAACAGTGCCTTGCGGTGGTGTGGGTGTTCATGAAATTTCGCCCATATTTGTACGGCCGCCTGTTTAAAGCCATCAGCGATCACCACTCTCTTTGCTGGTTGACAAAAATAAAGAACCCGTCAGGACGGTTGGCACGCGGGAGCCTCAAGCTTCGAGAATTCGATATGACTATAGTTATGAATCCGGAAAGCGACACACAGACGCCGATTGCCTTTCTCGCGCCCCATTTGAAGACGCTAATGCTGAAGAACATGACGATGCAGCGTTTGCCGGTGTAGTCAACACGTCTACAATTGCACAGCAGCAACGCAACGATCCCAAGCTCCAACCCATTATTGATTTCTTGGAGGGACGTACATCTGCTATGCCAAAGCTCTTCGCAAGAGAAGTAGCATCGTTTTGTTTGCGCAACGAGGTTCTTTATAAGGTGAGCTCTTCTCCGAATGGCAACACCTACTTACTTGTCTTCCCAACACCACTCAGGAAAGAAGTACTAGAGGCGTGCCATGACGAAGCGACATCTGGTCATTTAGGCCACACATGAACGCTATGCCGAGTGAAGCAGAAATACTGCGGCCAAGACTGACGGTGGCCGTTCGAAACTATGTCCGGACATGCATTGATTGTCAGCGCAAGAAATTCCCACCTGTCAGATTAGCAGGCCCCCTTCACCCTAATGACGTACCGCGTGCTCAATTCGCCTAAGTTGGAATGAACCTCCTGGTTCCATTTCCAATCTCCTCGGCGGGTTGCAAGTGTATTAGAGTAGCCACCGACTGCCGCACATGTTATGCCGAAACCGAGGCTTTGGAGTGGGGCACGGCAAGTTAAGCAGCCCGGGTTTTTTAGTGAGAATATAGTCCTGAGGCATGGAGCTCCATCTGTAGTATAAACTGACAGAGGAAAAGCATTCACAGCTGAGCTATTAGGCACAGTTTTAAGCTTAAGTGGATCATCTTACCGGCGTACAACGGCATACCATGCACACAGGCATTAAACACGCTGTTTAATGCCTGTGTGTGTGTGTGTGTGTGTGTGTGTGTGTGTGTGGTGTGTGTGTGTGTGTGTGTGTGTGTGTGTGTGTGCGTGTTTGCACTCGAATTATTTTTCTACATGATATACCAACTAGCCCATCAAGACGTTCTTTCTTGCCATTCATTGGCAAGAAGAAGCCTTAATATTAGCGCTAGACAATGAGTGACACTGTAATTCGCGAATGTAACTATGTTTATTTAAAAAGTGTTGGTATACTCCATGATCTTTAGTGGAAGACGATGGTTAACCACGTAACCAGAAAGGAGGGAGTAAGGTTGGGCTTTTATTCGCAGAAACTCGAGCTACTATATATTGTCATGGGGTCGTGACGTGGCCGAAGACAGGAGACTTCGTGTTGGGATTTAACTGTTTATTTGGGCGAACCTGTGCCCGGTAAACAGAAAGTCCAATTACAGCAGTAGTCTTGCACAGATAGCAGTCTCGGACTGATACAAAGAGAAGTTTGAAGTTAATAAACTCAAAAAAACTCTTTACATCATTTATTCATACAGTGCTCGTTTAGACACCCCTCTTGTGCACTATGGGGCATACAAACTCCATTATCCATAGAGGAAACTAGCGGCACATACACAGATCTATACATAATATATATACATACATACATATATATACATATACATACATGCATAGCATACTACATATATATATAAACTACGCATACATTCGTAAAAAACACAAATATATATATTTACAATCACATATACATATATTTACAACAGATCGTGAACATGGGTAGGCATATTTACAATACTTTCGACTGGCGCTATACATACACTTGTAACACAATGTTTTGGGGAGAAGGGGTTAGTAGGGGATTATGGGGGTACGGAGTTTTGCACCTCTGACGAAAAAAAAACTTTGTGTGCCAGCGGCGAAGGAACTGGTCCTCCCCGCCAGCTTCCAGTTACTTGGCCAAGTACTGCACTATTTTCTGCCTGATCATGGCTAGTGCTGGGTAGGCCGCTCTCACTGGGGTGTTCTTTACCTCAGCAAGGCACCGGCGTTTCCAAATCACAAAGAGTGTGATGGAAATCACCAGCCTTGCGAAGCAGCCCCTATTCCTTTCGAGGGCCGGAGGAGGGCGGATGCTGAAGCACCTCGCAACCAGGCGCCATACCGACTTGGCCGCCCCGCATTCTAACAACGCGTGGGAGATCGTTTCCTCAGCGCGGCAATTAGGACACTGGCTATTCGGCGTGATGCCGAAACTGGTGCAGGCGATGTCTCGTGGGCAAAACTTGCCACTTGCGCTTCCACTCGAAGTCATGTACTTCGCGCGGTCGGTACTTATTGATTTTTTGTTTGCACAGTCCTAGGCTTTTGATGTGCTCCTTTTCTTCTTCGGACAACTGGTTTTCTGTTATCGCTTCGACAATTCGGGCGGGTGGGTCCTTGTCAATGTCGCAGTTCGGGGCTTCTTTTTCTATGATCTTTGTTGTAGTTGCCGCCATCCTGTAAAAGTGTGAGGGCGCTTCCGCGCGCGGGCCAGTGTGTTTGTGGTTTTCCAGATAGTGCGTGATGGTGCTTGTCCAGTAGTTGATTAGATTCTTCCCAACGTAGCTCGCTGCGTAATAAAGCATGCGGGTAATCTTGAGGGCCAGTATCTGGCTGGTCATTTGTACGTGTGGGAGGCCGAGGCCACCTTTGTCCTCGGCTGGTTGAAGGAGGGTGTCGCTTGACTGGTGCCGGTTTCCCTTCCCATAGCAAGTCGGTGATCACAGCGTTCAGTTGGCTCGCGGTTTTTCCTAGGGATCACCGCTACCCTACTGGCGTAGAACGCAAACGCGCAAACGGTGGTCCTTGCTGCTAGCGCTTTTTCACGTAACGTAAGGTTTAGGAGGCGAATGTGGGCAGCTGCCTGCTTTGCCCTCTCGAGGGCTCTCTGCCACGTGGCTGGTGCCACCCCTTCACTGGAGAAGTAGATTCCCAGTACTTTAATGATGGACACCACCTCGATGTTTCCTAGGGCTTCTTTAGGGAAAGCTCCAAATAGCATCGCCTTGCTCTTGTCCGCATTTATCGCCGCTCCGGATGCCTGCGCGTATCTTGTGAACGTCGCACTGAAGGCTTGGAGGCTGCTTTCATCCCGAACAAACAGGGAAATGTCGTCCGCGTATGCCAGCACTTTCACCTGCTCCTGGCCCGTCAGTGGGAAGCCCCGAATGCCTTCATGCGCAATAACACTTGTGATCAGCGGCTCGCACGACATGACAAAAAAGGTCGGGCCCAATGGGCATCCTTGCCTTATGCCTCTGCTATACTTGAATGCCGGCGTTGCGACTCCGTTTATCAGAACGGTGCAGGTTAGGTCCTCGTACAAAGTTTTTGCCAGTTTTATAAAACTTGCCGGTAAGCCAAACTCCTGCATCACGTCGAAGAGGTAATGGTGTCGTACCCTGTCAAAAGCTTTAGCTTGGTCTAGGGAAATGAAAACACCATTGAAACCTATTGTCGTCGCGTATTCGAAAGAGTCACGGATCACTGTGAGGTTCGCAAAAAGCGACCTTCCTGGAATCGCGCACGTTTGGTACGGGCTAATGATGTCCGGTAACAGGAGCTTGAGCCTGTTGTTCAGTATGGTGGCTACCAGCTTGTAATCAGTGCTCAAAAGCGCGATTGGACGCCACGCCGTGGGCTAGTTTGGTTGTGCACCCTCTTTGTGTAGTAAGACAATTTTACCCACTCCGAAGGAGTCGGGTTTCTTAAAGGACCTGAAGATCGCATTTACCATCGCGAGCAAGGGTTCTTCGAGAACTTCGAGAAAAGTCACATAGAAGGCTGCAGTCAGGCCATCAGCGCCTGGGGCAGAATTCGGGGTCATGCTTCTTATTGCTTCGCGAAGCTCTGCAGGGGAGACTTCAGCGCTAAGGGTTGCTGGCTCCTCCTCCTCCTTAATTCGCTGCAGATGTTTGCATAGTTCTTTGACATGGTCGGGTCCCCGATTGGTGTCTATTGGTTCGGTGTCTTGGAACTGTATGCTGAAGTAGTCTCTGAAGATGTTCTCAATTTCTGCTGCGTCGTCGGTTACAGAACCGTCTAAGCGCTTTGCCTCTGTAATTCGCAAACAGCCATTTCCACGTACTTCCCTCACATCAACTCCGGTCGCCGTGCCCAACAGTCCATGCTCACTTTTAGGTCGCCTCGTGGTATCTCTGAGGAGTTGATTGTATTGCTCCTCGAGCGAGGTCAGGTATTCTGTTGTACATGAGGTCAACGTGTCGGCTGCCTTGATGATCTGCATTCGGCGAAGAAGTTCTTTCATCTTTTGTGTATGACGTCTTTTTCTGGCTTTGCCTTCTCTTTGTAACAGGGCCTTCCATTCTTCCTTAAGTTTATCCCACAGAGGGGGGTAATATGTCCGGCATTTTCTACTGATACGCTGATGGCAGCTTTCAAGTTTTCTACGCAAGTCTCATCTCTCAGCAGCTCAGTGTCTATTCTCCAGCTATTGTTATCAGAGTGCGGGACCGGGGGATCCCTTTACCATCGTGACAAGCGGGGCATGATCCGTCTTCTCTTTCAGGTTGGCCGGGAGCGCGAGTACTTCGCATCCTTCAACCAAAGGAGGAGGAGGTCCGGAAAGTACATCCGGTCTATTCTACTTCCTGCTGATCTAGAGGTACGGGTTGCTACGAAGCGGTCTTTATAGAGGTGTACCCATATGTCCGAGAGGTTTAGGTGCCGAAGGGTTTTCACCAACTCTTTTGCATTGTAGGTTGATCTTCCTTGGCTTGGCCCCCTCACGTCCCGGTTAGAATCTACCACGCAATTAAAATCACCGACCAGTACGTGGGGAATGGGCTCTAGGAGGAGTTCGTGCATCTCTTGAAAGAACTTATTCGTATGTTTTCTTGTCACGGGGGCATAAACGTTCACAATGCGAATCTTTTTGCCTTCGATGAAAATGTCAATCATTATGTACCGACCATTCGCCCCGAAAATACAATGGGATTTTGATCGAAATCTGCCTGATACAAATGTTACTCCGACCCCGCATGCTCTCGTGGTCGCCAGAGAGAAAAAGGCGTCGGTCTGATGATCTCTGCGGAAATTAACCACATCCAGCGGCGTTCGGAAATTCGCCTCTTCAATAAAGAGGAGGTCTATGTTCTGGTTCCTAGCGAAACCTAGGATGGCTGCTTGTTTCGCCCTATCTCTAAACCCTCGGATATTCCACGTAGCCAATTTCAAAAAAGTCATCAAAAACCTTAAAAAGAAGATAACAAAACACGGGAAGTATCGAGGCTAGCAAGCAGCGTGGCCGTCATCCGCCGATTGGGCACGATGCCAAGCGCTGGAGGGGAGCAGGAAAGAGGGGCGAGCGAATGCACCGAGCAAGATAACCGACAGCCGCGCGCGGACAGAAAGGGGCGAGGAGGGCGCTGCACAAGAAGGAAAAGGGAAGGCAAGTGGGACATAGTGCGGCCAGAGCGAACGAGAGGAAGGGAAAAGGGCTGTGAAGCCGACAGGGCAGGCGCGCCGCTTCAGTGACTTGCGTCTCGGGGCTTGGGGGGTGGTTCCCCTTCGCCTACACCGTCTTTCTCGAGCTTCTGAGCCTTCGCGTGTGGTGGAGCGTCGCTATCACTGCTTTGGCTTGCTGGCCCGGGTCTACGCTGCCGGGCCTCCTTGCTGGCTGCCCTCTCACCCAGATACCGCTTATCGTCATCAGGGCGTATTCGTGAGCGCGAGCGAGCTCTCTGCTCTAGCCCAGTGGCCATCTGTCCAGTTTTCGCGTCCGATTTCCGGCTTGGGCGTGCCGAATGGGAGGCGGGGGAGGAAGTCGATGCAGCATGGTCGCATTCGCTGTCAGCCGGGTAGAAAGTCATACCCTTTACTTTTTATGGGGGCGTCGTCGCCGGCTGGGTCTTGGGTGCCGGCCTCCAAGGCCGGGCTGGTCACTGGGGCCCGGACGTTGACGGGTGTGTTTGATAAAGCAAGGAGGGCCTCTCCCTGCTCGTTGGACTCGGGGGTTGCTTCAGCCGCGGTCAGCGAATTCCCGCAGTCATCCCGGCTCGCCGAGGGTGGAGGCGGCTTAGGGGGGACGATTGCGCCGAACCCGTCTCGATATCGCTAGACTCTGTTTCAGTCGACCTGGTGGTAGTCTCGTCAAAACTCCCGAGCCTCTCCCCCTCACTGGCGGACGGATCGCCCATGCCACTACCTGAAGTCAGATCGGAGTCTAAGTCGCGGTCCCCGGAAGGGGATCCCCTCTCGGTTGTGCGGGATGCAGACCTGGACGTAAGGACCTGCATACGCGGCGAGTTAGTTGCTCGGGCAGAGGCGGGGCCGCTTGACTGAGAGTGCGACGAAGCGGATTCAGATAGCGAGGGGAAGCCGCGGGCGGCCGAAGCGTATGAGCGCTTACGAAAGCACTCGCGTGTTCCGTGGTGACCCCCGCAACGTTTACAGTCTGCCGAGCAGCCCTCAGTATCGTGGCCGAAGGTGCCGCACCGCTTACAGTACGCCGTGGTGCACGCAGTCGCCATATGCCCGACTTCACCACAACGCGCGCACACCCGGCGCATGCCTCTGTATTCGCACATGACTTTGTGCCCCGCAATAGTGATGAAATTGGGGACTGGGCGGCACATCTCAATTTTAACCACACGTACCCCATTTAAGTTGGTCTGGCGAGTGGCTAGGTTGGCGAAGGAAATGCCCTTCACTTTACCAAACTGGGCTAAGGCGTTGCTAAGGGCCTCGTCTGATAGAAAAGCGGGGTAACGGTAAACGTTCACATATGTGACCGGCGGCCCGACTGCCTCTACTGGCACCCTCGCCCCGTTCACTTCAAATCCTTCCGCCACCATTAGCTTCGTCGCCTGGCCAGCATTTCGGGTGCATACAAGAAATTTTGCGCCCCCAATATGTTGCAGTACTAATACGCTGTCGTCACCAGCTGTCTCTTCAATTGCGTCAATTAACTCATCGACGGAGATATCGCCCTCGGGCGCGGAAAACATGAAACAATTCTCCCTCACCGGGAGTTCAAATGGCGTGGCCATTCTGGTGGGTGGATCCCGCAAGCCGCCGGTTGGGCGTGGCTCGTGGGTGACTTGTAACGTGCAGTCGAGCTGCACTCTGGTAGGAAGCGGCTCAGCCGAGGCGAGTGCCGCGCAGGTCTTGGTGGTACCAGGTGGACCGCAGGGGGACTCCGGGACGGCGGGCGTGAACCGGGGACCTTGCACCTCCTCCTGCATGGGGTAGGCGGGCTCCAGGCAGCAAGGCCCAAGACCCAGGGGCGGCGGTCGCGCGTACAAGATGCCGGTGCCGCGTAGACTTCTTTTGCCGACTTGAAACCCTGGGGTCGACGTCCGCGTGACGTGACCCCGGGTCTCGCTTGAGGACTCGAGAAGAGACAGCTAGACCGGCGAACGCAGCGTCGGCCTTCGATCAACAACTGACAGGCGGCGAAGCACGTCGGCATTTATACTCTTGCCGTCGAATGTTCTAGCGTTATCGCTGGCGGTGGCGTAGGTTCCAGAACAATCTGTACCGTTCGCACAGTGGGCGTGATCTTATCGAAATGATCTACTACAGTCCGGAACCTTCTAGAAAACTGCAGGCGCGGTTTGCGCTGAGAATCGTGTGGTGTTTTGGGACGATAACAAAAATTTGGGAAATGGAACGTGGCATTGCCCCCCACTCAAAAAAGGCATCGTCCCGATGCTTTAACTAAAGATGAAAGTACAATAATAATGCAAGAAAGTACAATGAATAAATTACAATACAACAATAATACAAAAAAACTGGTTCAGTTTGTTAACGCGCATGAACGGCTTGAGGCGCGCGACATGAACGACTTCTGGTCGCGATCGGCGTCGTGAGAGTTCGTGATGCCGTCGGGGACACCTCGTAATCAAGTGGGCCGAGACGTCGAACCACCCTGTACGGTCTGAACTACCGTCGCAGAAGCTTTTCACTTAATCCACGTCGGCGTATCGGCGTCCACACCCAAACACGTTCACCGGGCTGGTATTCCACGAAGCGTCGTCGAAGGTTGTAACGGTGGCTGTCGGTCGTCTGTTGATTCTTGATACGGAGACGCGCAAGTTGTCGGGCTTCTTCGGTGCGTTGAAGGTACTCGCTCACATCGAGGTTTTCTTCGTCGGTGACGTTGGGTAACATGGCATCGAGCGTCGTTGCCGGGCTCCTTCCGTAGACCAATTTGTATGGAGATATCTGCGTCGTCTCCTGCACCGCCGTGTTGTATGCGAAGGTCACATACGGAAGAATGGCGTCCCACGTCTTGTGTTCGACATCGACGTACATTGACAGCATGTCGGCGATCGTCTTGTTAAGCCGCTCGGTGAGGCCGTTGGTCTGTGGGTGGTACGCTGTCGTCCGGCGGTGGTTTGTTTGGCTGTATGCCAAGATCGCTTGAATTAAGTCGGCAGTGAATGCCGTTCCTCTGTCGGTGATAAGGACCTCCGGGGCGCCGTGACGTAGGACGATATTTTCGACGAAGAACTTAGCTACCTCGGATGCACTGCCTTTTGGCAAGGCTTTTGTCTCGTCGTAGCGGGTGAGGTAGTCGGTAGCTACCACGATCCACTTGTTTCCGAAAGCCGACGTCGGGAACGGCCCCAGTAGGTCCATACCAATCTGCTGGAAAGGTCGGCAAGGTGGATCAATTGGCTGCAGAAGTCCCGCTGGCCTTGTCGGCGGTGTCTTGCGTCGCTGACAGTCCCGGCATGTTCTCACATAACGAGTGACGTGGTGGTAAGACGTGGCAGTAGTACCTTTCTTGTATCCTCGCGAGCGTGCGAGAAACACCGAGGTGCCCTGCCGTCGGATCGTCGTGCAGAGCCTGCAGGAGTTCTGGTCGCAGAGCTGAAGGCACCACAAGGAGGTACTTAGCTCGAAGCGGTGAAAAGTTTTCTTTTGTAGAAGACCGTTTTGTAGAAAGAACGACGCAAGTGCGCGCTTGAATACCTTCGGGACTTCGGCGGTCCTGCCTTCGAGGTATTCTATTAGGGTCTTAAGTTCCGGGTCAGTCCTCTGTCGTTCAGCGAAGTCGTCGGCAGTTATCGTTCCTAAGAAGTAGTCGTCATCCGGGTCGTCGGGTAGCGGTTGGTCGACAGGCGCACGAGAGAGATAGTCGGCGTCGGAGTGCTTTTTGCCGGACTTGTAAATGACAGTAATGTCATATTCTTGAAGTCTCAGGCTCCATCGTGCGAGGCAACCTGAAGGGTCCTCAAGGTGGCTAGCCAACACAATGCGTGGTGGTCGCTCCCAACTTTGAAGGGTCTGCGTAGAGGTAGGGGCGAAATTTCGACGTAGCCCAGATGATGGCGAGGCACTCCTTTTCTGTTGTGGAATAATTTGCTTCTGCTTTGGATAGCGATCGGCTGGCGTAACTAATAACCCTTTCAAGTCCGTCAGCCCTCTGCACAAGAACGGCGCCAAGACCTACGCTGCTTGCGTCAGTATGTATTTCTGTCTCGGCGAATTCGTCGAAATGGGCAAGTAATGGAGGCGTCTGGAGGCGATGTTTAAGCTCCTGGAAAGCGTGTTCCTGCGGCGTTTCCCACTTAAACTCCACGTCGGCCTTGGTAAGGTTAGTGAGAGGATCGGCGATGCGGGCGAAGTTTTCCACGAACCGCCTATAGTAGGCACACAGGCCCAGAAATCGGCGCACGGCTTTCTTGTCAGTGGGCGGCGGGAAGTCGGCGATGGCGGCTGTTTTCCGTGGATCGGGACGAACTCCAGGCTTGCTGATAACGTGCCCCAAAACAAGAGCTCCTCATACGCAAATCTGCACTTTTCTGGCTTCAGTGTGAGTCCGGAAGTCTGATGGCTTGAAGTACAGCTTCAAGGCGCCGAAGATGCTCGTCGAAACTCGAGGAAAACACGATGACGTCGTCCAAGTAAACAAGGTAAGTATGTCCACTTCAATCCTGCCAGTACTGTATCCATAACGCGTTGAAAAGTTGCAGGCGCTGAGCAAAGGCAGAAGGGCATCACCTTAAACTCGAAGAGGCCGTCCGGTGTTATAAATGCCGTCTTCTCTCGGTCTCTTTCGTCGACTTCGATTTGCCAATAGCCAGTCTTGAGGTCCATTGGCGAAAAGTACTTGGCGTTATGGAGCCGATCAAGTGCGTCGTCTATTCATGGGAGAGAATACACGTCCTTTCTTGTGATTTTGTTCAGGCGGCGATAATCGACGCAGAAACGTAGAGTCCCATCCTTTTTCTTCACTAACACCACGGGGGATGCCCATGGACTCTTGGACGGCTGGATAATGTCATCCCGCAGCATTTCATCAACTTGTTTCTTCATGGCCTCACGTTCTCGCGGCGAAACCCTGTACGGACTCTGACGGAGTGGTCTGGCATTTTCTTCGGTTATGATGCGATGTTTCGTGATTGGGGTCTGCCGAATTTTCGATGACGACGAAAAGCAATCTTTGTATTGCAGGAGCAGGGCCTTCAGCTGTTCTTGCTTATCGTTCGGAAGTCTGGGATTGACGTCGAAAGCTATGGGAGGGGCTTGGTTCCTCTGAGCAGGTTCCGCAGAACAGGCGAGGGCGAAAGCACTGGTGGCTTCGACAATTTCTTCGATGGATGCGACCGTTATTCCTTTGTTCACATGTTTGTACTCATTGCTGAAATTCGTGAGCATAACTGTTGCTTTGCCTCCCCGCAGCTCTGCAATTCCTCTTGCGACGCAAATATTTCGGGTGACCAACAGATGCTGACTGCCTTCAACGACGCCTTCCAAGTTAGGTGATTTAGGAGCGCCGACTGAAATAATGACGCTTGAGCGAGGCGGAATGGTGACTTGTTCTTCCAGCACATTCAAGGCATGGTGTCCTGACGGCGTGCGCGGCGGTAGTGCTTCTTCTGTGGATAACGTTATCGACTTTGTTTTTAGGTTGATGACAGCACCATGGAGGCATAAGAAGTCCATGCCAAGGATGACATCTCTCGAGCAACTGCTGTAGGACTACGAAGTCTGTAGGATAAATACTGGCCGTTAATGGTGGCTCTCGCTGTGCAGATTCCTGCAGGGCGTTACGAGATGACCTCCGGCTGTGCGGATTTCAGGGCCTTTCCAAGCTGTCCTAACTTTCTTTAACTTCGCGGCGAACGACCCCTTGATGACAGAATAGTCGGCTCCAGTATCGACGAGAGCGGTCACACTGTGGCCGTCGATAAGAACGTCGAGGTCGCTAGTTCGCCGTCTCGCATTACAGTTAGGGCGTGGCGTCGGGTCCGGCTGCGTCGGCTTGTTCCGCTGCTTCCATGCTGCGTCGTCAGGACACCTCGGTAAATGAGCTTTCGCCGTCAGGGCTTTGCCTGGTTGGCGTTGTGTTCGGAAAGCTCCGTCGCGGCGTCGTCGTCGTCGGAGGATCTTCGGTAGTTCGTCGCACAGCAACCGCACCTCCACCGGTTGCTGCCCTTAGTTTCCCGGATACGGGCTAGGAGAACGGCCCCGCGTTGGGCCAGAGTACTGCCGGTGGTGCGGTGACGTGTGGCGGCTGGGCGACGGCGAACGCGAAGGGCTTCGTGGTGTCCACCGAGTTCCTGTCAGGTAGTCGGCGATGTCACGTGGTCGTTCTCCTGGCTGTGGACGCGGTGCATTGACGGCGCAGCTACGCAGTCCCATCTGTCGGTACTGGCAACGGCGGTATGTGTGTCCGGCCTCGCCGCAGTGGTAGCAGAGCGGGCGATGATCAGGGGTGCGCCAGACGTCAGTCTTCCTCGGTGCACTGCGCTGGCCCGCTGGGGAACGGTAGGACGTCGGTGGGGGTGGTGGCGTCGGTGGCGTCTGGCGACGGAAGTGCGATGGGGCGGCGTTTGGCGTGGACGGGGAGGAGCGTTGTGGCGCACTGCAGCGGCGTAGCTCATAGTTTCTGGCTCGGGCGGTGGTGTTTCGGGGAATTCGAAGCGATTGCCGGACTTCTTCTCGCACAATGTCGGCGATCGAATCCACTTGAGGCTGCGCCGAAGGCAACAGTTTGCGCAGCTCTTCCCGCACGATCGCTCGGATCGTTTCACGCAGGTCGTCGGAGCCACTGGCTTGAGCAGCAGCGCATTCTGGAGTCAGGCGACGATTATACTGTCTGGTGCGCATGTCCAGCGTTTTTTTGATGGTGGTCGCCTCGGATACAAATTCTTGGACGGTGTTCGGTGGATTCCTCACTAGTCCCGCGAAGAGCTCCTGTTTGACCCCTCGCATGAGGAAACGAACTTTCTTTTCCTCAGGCATGTCTGGGTCAGCGTGACGGAATAGGCGGGTCATCTCCTCTGTGAAAATTCCAACCTTTTCATTTGGTAGCTGAACCCGGGTCTCGAGTAGAGCAGCGGCCCTCTCTTTGCGAGCGACGCTCGCGAACGTTTGCAGAAATGCGCCGCAGAAGACATCCCACGTTCGGAGCGTGGACTCCCGATTCTCTAGCCAGGTCTTTGCGGTGTCTTCCAGGTAGAAGTACACACGACGGAGCTTTTCTTCGTTGTCCCAGTGGTTGAGGGCGGCCACGCGGTCGTATGTTTCTAGCCAGGTTTCCGGGTCTTCAAACGATGAGCCCATGTAACGTTGGTGGTTCCCTGGGTTGATGAATGACGATCGCGGGCTGGAACGCTCCGGTTGTCATTGTCGCTGCAGTCGAGGTCATGGTCTTGGTCTTCCGCGCCTTGTCTTCTAGAAGCCCGTACTCCGGTGGGTAGCCCTTGCAGTCGGCGGCTCGTTCGCTGCTCTTGGTTGGCGTCGGTGTCTTCTCCGCGACGTGGGGCTGGGTTCACGGCTTGACGGGGGCGTCCGGTACATGAACGAAGCAGCACCTCCACCAGATGCCACAGGGCTTGTTACGTGGCCGAAGACAGGAACTTTCGTGTTGGGATTTAACTGTTTATTTGGGCGAACCTGTGCCCGGTAAAGGGAAAGTCCAATTACAGCAGCAGTCTTGCACAGATAGCAGTCTCGGACTGATAGCGGCGAACGCAGCGTCGGCCTTCGATCAACAACTGACAGGCGGCGAAGCGCGTCGGCATTTATACTCTTGCCGTCGAATGTTCTAGCGTTATCGCTGGCGGTGGCGTAGGTTCCGAGAACAATCTGTACCGTTCGCACAGTGGGCGTGATCTTATCGAAATGATCTACTACAGTCCGGAACCTTCTAGAAAACTGCAGGCGCGGTTTTGCGCTGAGAATCGTGTGGTGTTTTGGGACGATAACAAAAACTTGGGAAATGGAACGTGGGCAATATCCCAGTGCTCGCTCTACTGATTGACCTCGGCAACTCCTCTCGAAGGTTGCCTGGCATTAGCACTGATCACTAGATTTCTTGCAAGGTGAAATGCAAGAAGGCAGACCATGTGTTCAAGGACACTGAAAAGTCTTACTTTATTCATGGGAGTCTAAAAAATAGGGGGCTATCTCGTATTTAAGGAATAGGGGTCAAAGGAAGCCTTGCTTTGGTGGGTCAGGCTTTTTATGTACTTTCTGTCGTATTGTGCAATGCTCCCACTTGCTAAGCACCCACATGCTAAGCAGCACAGCACATGCTACAGGCAACATAATGATTGCGACTAAAACCTCCTTCACAGTTACATTACAATTACTTTAATGACACCCCCTATACCTTCCTTGGCATAATTGCCAGTCAGTTCTCATTATATTGTCTAACAAAGAAAACACGCCCTTAAACCATAATTTTTTCATTCATAGTGAGGGTCTCGTTCTGGCAGACTTAATGCCATCGGATAGTATGCCAAGGAATATTAGGCAGCTGCCAGCTGCAAGAACATCACCTGTTGTATGATGCCTATAGGCAAAAAGTTAGTGTCCCACACTCGCTGCAATGGCAACAGGCAGTGCTGACTGACACTACCACATTTAAAAGCCCATACATATCCCATAAAGTGGACGGGGGGGGGGGGATGACCGGCATGGTAGCTCAGTTGGTAGAGTGTCGGATGCATTATTTGAAGGTCGCAGGTTCAGTCCCTGCCCACGCCAAGTTATTTTTTCGTCCACTTTTCTTCACATTTACAATAAAATTACTTTATAATAACATCTCTTATACTTTTTTGGTATAACTGTCTGTCAGTTAACACTAACCTAACCAAGCCGTATCACTGAGAACTAACGAACAATAGTGCCAAAGAAAGTATAGGGGACGTTATTAGTTTTGAATGTAATGTAAATATGAAAAAATTAAGGTGTATGAAAAGATTGCTTTTCGCGAGCTGGGACTGAACTTGTGAACTTCGAATTACACATCCGATGCTCTAATAACTAAGCTATCGCGGCGGCCATTCCCTCGTCCACTTTATGGAGGACACATGTGCACTTAAACGCGAGTGCGTCAATCAGCGCCACCACGAGCTACGCGACGCCAACAGGCAGAAAAAGTGTTTCACACTCGCCGTCATGGTTGCTAGTAGCGCTGACTCACGCTGGCACTTGTAAATGCTCATATATACTTGATAAAGAGAACGAGGAAATGGCCGCCGTGTTAGCTTATTTGGTAAAGCATCGGACGCGGTATGTGACGGTCGCAGGATCAGTCCCAGCTCCTGGCAAGCAATTTTTTCGTCCACCCTAATTTCTTTTGATTTACACAACATTTACTATAATTAGTGTCCCCTATACTTTTTATGTACAGTGCGGCGATGGCGTAGTGGTTAGAGCATCCGCCTCGCATGCAAAAGGTCCGTGGTTCAAATCCCGGTGCCGCGCAGTTCCCAACCGAATAAAAAAAATCCGCGTGTTCATGGAACTGCATTAAGAGGCCTGGGGTGCGGCCTCACCGGTAACCACCGCCGGGAACGCACTCCCTCACCAGAGAAGGATTGGCCACCCTGGTGCAGTATCTTGGCCACTACCTCCCACATGCTTGCGTCAAATAACTCACGGCCCTCAGTCCCCAGCAGCTGCGAAGCAACTGACCACGGCGGCGGTCAGATCTGCAACGCAGCAGAGGGTGCTAAGAATCTCTGGATCCGGAGAGGCCGCCATTGGAACCTGAACTTGGCAACGTTTAACGCTAGAACCTTATCTAGTGAGGGAAGTCTAGCTGTACTATTCGAGGAGCTAGAGGGTGTTAAATGATATATAATAAGGCTCAGGTTTGATTCAGTAGATATATCAGCCGTCATGCAAACACTGCGGAATCAGGGCGTAGATGACGTATATATAAACATTCTGGAAGAAATCTACAGGGGATCAACTGCTACCATAGTGCTTCATAAAGAAAGCAACAGAATACCAATCAAGAAGGGTGTAAGGCAGGGGGACACAATTTCCCCAATGCTATTTACCGCGTGCTTACAGGAGGTTTTCAGAAGCCTAGAATGGGAACAGTAAGGGATAAGAGTCAATGGAGAATACCTTAGTAACCTGCGCTTCGCCGATGACATTGCATTGCTGAGTAACTCGGGGGACGAATTGCAACTCATGATTACGGAGTTGACAAGGAGAGCAGAAAGGTGGGTCTTAAAATTAATCTGCAGAAAACGAAAGTAATGTACAACAACCTCGGCAAGGAGCAGCGCTTCGAGATAGGTAATAGTGCACTTGAAGTTGTAAAAGACTATGTCTACTTAGGGCAGGTAATAACCGCAGAGCCGAACCACGAGATTGAAGTAACTAGAAGAATAAGAATGGGGTGGAGCACATTCGGCAAGCACTCTCAAATTATGACAGGTAGATTGCCACTATCCCTCAAGAGGAAGGTATATAACAGCTGTATCTTGCCGGTACTTAGCTACGGAGCAGAAACCTGGAGACTTACAAAGAGGGTTCAGCTTAAATTGAGGACGACGCAGCGAGCAATGGAAAGAAAAATGGTAGGTGTAACCTTAAGAGACAAGAAGAGAGCAGAGTGGATTAGGGAACAAACGGGGGTTAAGGATATCATAGCTGAAATCGAGAAGAAGAAATGGACATGGGCAGGGCATGTAGCGCGTAGACAGGATAACTGCTGGTCATTAAGGGTAACTGACTGGATTCCCAGAGAAGGGAAGCGGGTTAGGGGGAGACAGAAGGTTAGGTGGGCAGATGAGATTAAGAAGTTTGCGGGTATAAATTGGCAGCAGCAAGCACAGGACCGGGTTAACTGGCGGAACATGGGAGAGGCCTTTGTCCTGCAGTGGACGTAGTCAGGCTGATGATGATGATGAATAAGGCTCAGTGAGGTTAGGAGGACAGATGAGGCCTATACGGTGCTACAGAATGGGCACGTCTTTTGCTATCGGGGCTTGGCAGACAGAACTGGGAGTGGGTTCCTAATTCACAGAAACATAGCTGGCAACATAGAGGAATACTATAGCATTAATGAAAGGGTGGTAGGTATCGTAAATAAACTGAATAAAAGATACAAGATGAAGGTAGTACAGGCTTACGCGCCTACATCCAGCCATGATGACGCTTCAGTTGAAAGCTTCTATGAAGACGTGGAATCGGCAATGAGTAAGGTAAAAACACAGTATACTATAGTAATGGGCGACTTTAATGCAAAGGTAGGGAAGAAGCAGGCTGGAGACCAGGCAGTAGGAGATTATGGCATCGGCACTAGAAACGCCAGAGGAGAGCTACTAGTAGAATTCGCAGTAATTTACGGATTTTGAATACCTTCTACCGAAAACGAGAAAACCGCAAGTGGACATGGAGGAGCCCTAATGGCGAAAATAAGAACGAAATAGACTTTATAATGAGTGCACACCCAGGAATCGTGCAGGATGTGGAAGTGGTTGGCAAGGTACGATGCAGTGACCATAGAATGGTACGGTCTCGAATTCGCCTAGACTTGAAGAAGGAACGACAGAAACTGATACGCAAGAAGCCAATCAATGAGCTAGCACTGAGAGGGAAAGTACAGGAATTCAGAGTGTCGCTGCAGAACAGGTACTCGGCTCTTAGTGAGGAAACCAACCTTAGCGTAGATACAATGAATGATAATCTGACGAGTATCATTACGGAGTGTGCAGTGGAAGTTGGAGGCAGGGTAGTTAGACAGGACACTGGCAAGCTTTCCCAGGAAACGAAGAACCTAATTAAGAAGCGTCAAATCATGAAAGTGTCAAGTACAACAGACAAAATAGAACTGGCAGAGCTTTCGAAGTTGATTAATAGACGTAAGGTATGCGATGTAAGAAGGTATAACATGGAGAGAATTGAACACGCTCTGAAAAACGGAGGAAGCGTCAAAGCAGTGAAGAGGAAACTTGGGATAGGCAAAAGTCGGATGTATGCACTAAGGGACAAAGAAGGCAAAATAACTACCAATATGGATAGGATAGTTAAAATAGCGGAGGAGTTTTACAGAGATCTGTACAGTAGCCGAGACAACCACGACCTTATAGACCTAACTATAAGAACAGCAGTACCCAGATGACACCCCACCAGTAATGATAGAAGAAGTCAGAAAAGCTTTGGAGAGCATGCAAAGAGGCAAAGCTGCTGGTGAGGATCAGGTAACATCAGATCTGCTGAAAGATGGAGGACAGATTGTGTTAGAAAAACTAGCCACCCTGTTTACGAGGTGTCTCCTGACGGAAAGAGTACCAGAGTCTTGGAAGAACGCTAACATCATCTTAATACATAAGAAAGGAGATGACAAGGACTTGAAGAATTACAGGCCGATCAGCTTGCTCTCTGTAGTATACAAGCTATTTACAAAGGTAATTGCTAACAGAGTAAAGAAAACATTAGAATTCAATCAACCAAAGGAACAAGCAGGATTTCGAACAGGCTACTCAACAATTGACCACATTCATACTATCAATCAGGTAATAGAGAAATGCTCAGAGTATAACCAACCACTATACATAGCCTTCATAGATTACGAGAAGGCGTTTGATTCAGTAGAAATATCAGCCGTCATGCAGACACTGCGGAATCAGGGCGTAGATGAAGTATATATAAACATTCTGGAAGAAATCTACAGGGGATCAACTGCTACCATAGTGCTTCATAAAGAAAGCAACAGAATACCAATCAAGAAGAAGGTGCTTAAGGAGGTTTTCAGAAGCCTAGAATGGGAACAGTTAGGGATAAGAGTTAATGGAGAATACCTTAGTAACCTGCGCTTCGCCGATGACATTGCATTGCTGAGTAACTCAGGGGACGAATTGCAACTCATGATTACGGAGTTAGACAAGGAGAGCAGAAAGGTGGGTCTTAAAATTAATCTGCAGAAAACGAAAGTAATGTACAACAACCTCGGAAGGAGCAGCGCTTCGAGATAGGTAATAGTGCACTTGAAGTTGTAAAAGACTATGTCTACTTAGGGCAGGTAATAACCGCAGAGCCGAACCACGAGATTGAAGTAACTAGAAGAATAAGAATGGGGTGGAGCACATTCGGCAAGCACTCTCAAATTATGACAGGTAGATTGCCACTATCCCTCAAGAGGAAGGTATATAACAGCTGTATCTTGCCGGTACTTAGCTACGGAGCAGAAACCTGGAGACTTACAAAGAGGGTTCAGCTTAAATTGAGGACGACGCAGCGAGCAATGGAAAGAAAAATGGTAGGTGTAACCTTAAGAGACAAGAAGAGAGCAGAGTGGATTAGGGGACAAACGGGGGTTAAGGATATCATAGCTGAAATAAAGAAGAGGAAATGGACATGGGCCGGGCATGTAGCGCGTAGACAGGATAACCGCTGGTCATTAAGGGTAACTAACTGGATTCCCAGAGAAGGGAAGCGGGTTAGGGGGAGACAGAAGGTTAGGTGGGCAGATGAGATTAAGAAGTTTGCGGGTATAAATTGGCAGCAGCAAGCACAGGACCGGGTTAACTGGCGGAACATGGGAGAGGCCTTTGTCCTGCAGTGGACGTAGTCAGGCTGATGATGATGATGATGATGATGATGATGATGATACCCTTTATGGCATTATTGTACGTTAGTTTCATTATTATTATGTCTAGTAAGAAACATGAAGCCTTAAAATTTTTATTTTCTATCAACCACGCCATGTACTTCTCTATTGTGCGAATACTGAGTAAGACACAAGCTCTAACATGTTTTGTGGGGTCATTCACCTGCAGTA